>JAYRBV010015190.1:0-12739 GCA_036023255.1 Mitrocomella polydiademata
ATATGTGACATTTGGAGCGCTGTTATTTAACACTTCCCGAACTTTATTATCGCTCGGGAACGCTTCCCGAACTTTTTCATTTTCTCTCCTTTTTTATCACTCGGCAATACTTTCCGAACTTTTTTATGCCAGCAGTTTACCCACAATGCATATCTTTATTTACGTTCTCAGACGCTGCTTCATTTTAATTGTACCCTTGTCTACATACACACCCAGTGGGCTAGGGTGAAAGGGATTTCCAGATTCTACTGAGAGTTGTAAAAATCTTAAAAATTACAAAAATGTATGCCTGTTTGTACAAAGATCATTTTGATATTAATGGAAAGATAAAATGCAAAATTATTTATTAAAGAAAAAACCAAACCTTTAACTTTAAACTTTATTACTTAGGAAAGTTCGCTTTGTATATGTATACTTTTGATGCTTATTTATCTGTCAAGGCCTTTAAAACGTTACCTCTTTTTTTATTTTCTGGCCACTACTTACTGAGAATACAGGGGGGTGTCGATAATATAAGCGTGTCGAGAATAGGTACAGTTACCTTATCATTTTAAAGTTGAAATGCACTTTGAAAAACACTCAAAAAACGACGAAAAATAGGGTATTAAATATCCAAGCTACAGCAAGTTTTTTTTACAGTTTTTATTATTACCAGGAGGGTATTTTGTCAAACCAAAAATCAATGAAAGTAAAATTATCAAAGGGAATAAAATTTAAATAAATGAATAAATTTAAAATCGACTGCGATTTTCCATCTATAGGTGGTATAATTCAACACCATTGTACAAACCGGAATATGAACCATGCTGTACAAATCATTGGCTATAACCTGGTACACGGTCCTGTTCCGTATTGGGTAGCGAAGAACCAATGGGGATCGTCATATGGCGAAGATGGTTACGTCAGAGTCAAGTACGGAGAAAATATGTGCGGTATGAATAATATTACTGTTTTTACTTGTTGACAAACCTCGATTCCAGGGCGTTTTTGATAAACTTATGGTGCCTGAGAGAAACCGCCATACAAATAAAAAAAGGCGAAAATATGCCCTGAAAGTTAATTTGTTAATTTAGCTTTTGTATATTATTCTTGCCTTACAATTGATTCGATAAAATCGAATAATACATATTGTACAATTTTAAATGTATCATATTTCTTTTTACTTTAGGTATTGCAATGCAGCCATCGTTTATCGGTGTTGGGTGATGCGAATCGAAGTCAAACAAAAATGTACTTATTGTTGAGTTGTTTTTTTCATTACAAAATTAGAGTTTTATACAATTTTTTAATATATTATAGATTTTTGTTATGGAAATATTATCCCATTTTTTACTTTCCATTGAGTTTTACATTCACAAGCTTGAGTTTATCCACAGATATTTTTAATAGGCGGAATTTTGATTCTTTTTATACGATAGTAGACTTAGTATTTTGAACTTTCGCGGTGCGATATCGAATGAGCGAGTCCAATATCACCCGCACAAATTTTCGTATTTACTCAAATTTTCGTATTTATTCGCGCTAAAAGCTGGAAAATGCGCAAGAACTAGTACAATTATTTCGCGCAAAAGTAGCGCAAAAGAAATAATTTGTTAGAAAATTTTCCTAATGAAACTAAACTCGTGCAATAATCAATATACGCGTGAAATTAAGAAATTAAGGCTCGTTATGCAAAGTTTATACTACGAATATGGTGTAGTTTGCTCGTTGTCCCAATGTTATTACCTTCAAGGCACATTCTATAATACATTTTATCCATGCACAATTCTGAACCGCAGGTGGATGAAAAACAATATGATGCTCAAGGCGCAAGGGGACTAGCATGCAGAGCCATCAAACACCTGAAAAAGTCACGAATTGCAGCGACCCAACTCGTTCCCAAGGTTCTTCTTCGCTATTTTTACTGATAGTATGACAAAGCGAAGAAAAGCCCTGAAATCGAGGATGCTTCAAATCGTTATAGTAAATATTTTTGTACACACCGATTATTAGAGTAATTTATAAATTCTAAAATACATATTTCTATTCATGTGATGATGTTTTGCTGTTTCGAATAATATATATAGTGTATTTTCGCGTACCCCCCCCCCCCCTCTCCTATCTTACTTTCCTCAAATTCTACATTCAAAAGATCCGTTTCGTGTATAACCACGTGATTTAAGAACGGGATCCGGGAAGGTGGAAGATTTTCTTTTCCTTTCCCATCCGTCATGTCGTAAACGTTACTTGGACATTGTTTACCCATTTGTTCATTGAATATGTAGATTAAAATTTAAAATCAATGGTTTCATCAATAAGAGACCATTTTGCAATTTAACATCACTTCAAGTTTTGTTTTAATCTTCAAAGGGTAAAAAATATATTTAAGTTAAAAAAAGCTGAACTTCGTGATAACTTTGTAGCTTATTGTAATCACAAGGACTATATCTTTATTATTCAGTTTTGTCCATATCTTTAAGGGAGCGAAAAAGACGGTACTTGATACAAGAAGAATTTTTTTACTTGAAACGTCTTTCGAAAATACCTAACCCTATAAGAAAATACATTGATGAAAATTGTCCTTGAAAATATCTATCAAAAATAATAAATAAAAATATTCTTAAATTTAAAAAATTATCATATCATCAAATAAACCGATGCGATAAATTGCATATTTTCCAAAATAAATTGATTTCTCTGCTACCACCATGTTAAACCATAGCCATACTAGAATCGACGTTTCGGTAGTATCACGTGATATAAAAAATATGTTATAAAACCTGTTATAATAGGATCGACTTGTAGGAGCAGCTAGCTATACTGTGGTATACGTTGTTAATCAGATTTCTCTATCTTTTCTTGAGAGACGGATGATCTTATCAAGAGAACCAGCGGAAACAGAAACAAAAACCCACCAATAAGGTAACAGTACAGGGAACCCAAGCTCCAGTAAACTGAAAAGAAAAAAAAGAGTTAAAAATCGTAAAATGTTTGATTTTCGATCTTGTCGAGATTTACCCTTTTATCTTTTATTCTGACTTTCCCGGACGTATTCATTATTTACCACTTATCCCTAAAGCCCTACATCTTTTACTGTAATGCTTTGATTAGACGCCCGTCTATCCGCGAGGGGGGCTTTTATTAGTCTGATTTGCATACATTGCGAAAACATCAGGGTTGTCTTTATACAATTGTATTTTATCAAGGTCTGCCGAATCAGACTAGGCTTTTATAACAAAACCTTAAGAATATGTGATCACAACTCTTGAAAAAAGGACTTTTCTCTAATATTGACATTGGGATTTCAACAAATATACCCAAATTTCGAGTGTAACTACAGCATTAATGAAATTAAATGTCTTTTTTTTCTCAACATAAGCACCTATACTGCTTCAAATAAAAACAGCAAGTTTCGAATAGCCGCCCCTCTTAGCCTAGCCTGGAACACATATATATCAGATCAGACGGGTTTCTAGTCTACTCTTACTCTTACGCAAGATTGGCAGAGAAGTTAGCAGTGAAGAGAAAAGTAAATCCGAGTATAATGAAGGAATGGGTTAGAACAATCACGAACTTTGCTCTACTCCGCTCGATGCTATTAATGCTTCGGGGTTCTAGGTCTTCTAGGAGCCTAACTAAAAATTTCAACCTGACAGACGAAACCATCGCTGAAGTCACCAGGCGAGGCTTAATATAAATCATAGTAAAGCTGTTATATATATATATTTATTTATTTTACTAGAGTGTGTGAGAAATGAGAGAAATAAATGTCTGTAAAAGTGAGAAAAAATCTGTCACGGTATCGGCACCGTGGGTTAAATAAAGAAAGGGGGCGTTTCGATGCATTAACGGTAACCTGGTTTCTACTAAAACGCATTATTTTTAGTTTTTCTACAGTGTAGTTCGGCCTTTATATTTCGAGTTTTCATGTTTTCGAACAAATTAAGATTCGAATTCCGGCACATTCGAATCTCAGTTCTAAAAGAAAAAGGCCAAAACAAAAAAATCAAAATAAATCGGAAACAAACAGACAAAGTGGTAAGGTTATAGAAAGTTTTGAATTTTCTTCCAAGAAAACCATGGCAGCTGTAACTGAAGAAAAGATCCAATCAAATGTCGAAACTGACTTTGTCAAAGAAAAGCTCTCTACATCCGCATCGTCTATTGACGAAAATAATGAAGTGAAAAGCGATGCTGTACTCGATGAAATTGCTGCCAAAGTTGACGCTCTTAAATTCAATATGACAGACGACGAAGATGAGGATTTCATCAAAACAACTGAAGACCAAAACTCTACTATGCATCGACAATCTGAGATCATCAAGAAGCAAGCAGAAACCATAAATACATTGATTCAACAACTCAGGGTTATGTTTGACGAATTCAACGCTGCCTGTCAAGAGAAAGAATACTACGAAGATTTGAGCGAAGCTTTACTCAGATACATTGAAATATGCGAAGGAAATGTTCAGCTAGAGCAAGAAATAGAATCTCAGGATGGGAACGAAGACACTACCAGTTTAACACAGACGGCTGACCAACAAGACGAGCCTGGAAAAGACATGCTCACAGATGGTGCCACACCACCCAACCCAACCCCTGAGAAGCAAGAGGCATCGGCTGCGGCAGCTGTTGCGGAAGGGGAACAGCCTGTAGAAGGCGAGCCACAACCAAAACAAACTATCAGCAACCCCGAACTCATCCGATTGAATCACATCTTGCTGAAGGAAATCATTGAATTGCGAAACGAACGGGACATGTTACGAAGCAATGTTTTGTATTCGGATGAAGATGAAGGCGATGACGAGAGCGATTTCGATACTGAAGACGAACATGTCTGTGAGCATTGTTCTTCCTCTGACGACCTCAAACGAAACCAAAAACAAGAAGAAGAGGAAGAGGAATACGAGCATAAAGATGTTGACCATACGCAAAAGATTCCAGACGAATCCGAAGAAGATACCGAATAAAACACCGATTCCTTTTGAAACTAGTGCCAGGGTGGTGAGCACACACAGGTCATGTATAAAGAAGTGCCCGAGATAATAATTTTATTAGAATAGCACATACATACGCACAGCTATAACTTGATTCAAGTTCGTTTACAGAGGGTATCCTATACAGGCAGGGCAGGGTGTCTCATAGAAATATTACCATTTATCTACCTAAAGGTAGTATTTGTATTATACGACACACTGACTGTATACGAATCAGATAAGTATAAAGTTAAATGGGTTTTTGTCCCCTGAATATAGTTTGTGTACTGTAGGGTTAAAAAAAATTGGATAATTTATTTATTAATTTGAATTTATGTTTTAGTTTGCTTGTTTTGTTACAGTATTTATCGTATAATCAACATTTAAATTTAATTTAACGAGACCTGAGTTCTGAATTATTTTGTAATTTTATAATTGTAAAAACAATAATAAACCTGTTCAGAATATATTATGCACCTTGAGTGAAAATTACAGACTTTTGATAATATAAATTTTTCCTGTTCGTTTTTGCGAGAAAAAACAAGATATTCCTGGAAATTGAATCAAAGTGACTAAGTCCTGCAAATTCAATTTGATCTTTCTGTGGGGACCCTGAATGAATTAGACCTTCAAAAACTGTGTTGTCTTTTAACTATGAATGAATAAACTAAACAATGGCCTTACCAGTACAAGTGACGAATGGAGCAATTGCACGAGCTAAAGCACCTGCCGAACGGAATATACCGATATTTTCTCCACTGTCCGAATCTTCAGCTGAAAAATAAAAAAGTCAAAAATGATAATAATGTACGTAGAATCGCGTTTAACTTTGACAAGAAGGACTTAGTCTCTACGCAGAATCAAAATTAGAAGTGTGAACAGGCTAAGAAGGACTCACACGAAAAAGGCAAAACGATTCACTGGTCCTCATAGTCTATCTGTACATTTAAATTTTCCCAAAATATCTAATTAATTTGATTGAGATATCTACAGCTGAAATATATTGATAATATTAAGAATAGATGAACTGAATAATTTATACTTACAGTTTTGGGAAAATAAAGCAGTCATACATGGAACCACAGTCCCGGCACCTTTAAAAAATGACATGTTTTTATATATCTGACTAAATGAACCTTTACATTATGTATATATTCACGATGTGAAAATAAGTTTTCAAATCCAATGTCATATTGTGTTTCCTATAATTGCAAGAGAAATTGTAACATGTTTTGCATTAAATATCTTAAAAACAGCTTATCGTCGATGTATAATAGAATAGAACCCCACGTTTGGGGCTAAAACTATTTGCGTCAACGGACAGAGGCTAAGTAGAATGAGCGTTGGCATGGCACGAAGGCCCTGGGAATTATCGAGAAATGCGGCACTATACTATATGCTTACCAAAGGAATAAAGAAACAAGGCGAAATACGTGACACCAACAGTTGAAGAAAATGCCATCGTTATCATTGCTGGGACCATTGCAACCATACCCTAATACCGAAAACATAAAAGTACAGGACTTTATCAGAAAAAATCCTCGCTGCCGAACAACATTTTACTAAGAAAACAGTAATTACTTTTCCGTATATAAATAAAAACTGTTCTAAGATATCTCAAGGAGGAATCTGCTATTACTAAAACTATTATCTCCCTCCAGAACAGAATAATAGCGGAAGGAGTGAGCTGATTCTAGAATGCCTTTTCGGTTTCCCGATATTTCCCGATATTTCCCGATATCCCCATTTAGCGGCTTAGCAATTATGAAAAACTTCAGAACCCTTTAAAGGTTTTAAAAGAAAACCCCAGTATAAAAAACTAAAGGTCTATAGATAAAAATTGTATTTTAACGAACAAAATATTTTGATTTACCTGGACAGCAATTTTCTTCTCGTTTTTATGTTTCATTCTTCGAACATAACCACCTGTGATACGAATCAATAAAATTATGGTTAGTATCTTCGCAGTATATAGTATACGATCAAGCTCAAATATAAACTTTATTGCTAGCTGAGTTTTCTAACGGTGCAGGTCCAAACGGGGCGGTAAGGAGTCAAGTAGCGCCGATTAACAAGTTCCGTAAAATACACAATGAAAAGCCGTACGGGGAAATAGTGACCAGGAAAAACTGATTTGCATATTATTGTGTTTTTGTCAAGGTCTGCAAATTAGACTAGTAAAGAATAACTCAAAAGTCCATACCTTGTACAAACATCATGACAAGACCAGCAAAGAAGAACAACTTTCCTTGTTGCATACTAGAAAATAATAAAAACTTGATTGATATTATTTAGTAATGATCTAAATGAGTTTAAAATCGTGCACAAAACATATAGCTTGCTAGCTAGCTTTTCTAACGGTTAGAAATTAGTTTCAAACAGAGGGTCCAGCGCCGTTCTTTTAGGTCTGTAAAATACAAAATAAATGCCATAAGGGAAATGTGGAACAAATGAATAGTGGCTATACCACTCTCCAGCTTTGAGATTAGATAATGTACGCGGGCTAATAAAAAAAACTGCGCGCTTAAAAGACATAAAATAAAATAAAGACTAGTAAACTATGTAAAGCATGACAAGAAAGGGCTAGCCTATGTTCGTTCTGCTTAAAATACTTGCAGTTAACATGGATCTATGCAGTTAACAAGTCAATTACTTTGGGCTGAGCGAGCATAGGCTATGAATTGGCGACTTGCATCAGGAGAGGGAACTGGGTAAAGTAGTTAGCTAGTTGTAAATCAACCATGGAGAAACTTACCTTGTAAAATTGAACCTTTCATGGGTAAGGAAAGTTAATGTAAACTCCAGACCGGAAAAAATTAGAAGGTACAAAAAGTTTATCAGAGTCAAGCGGTGAAGTGCGAAGGAAGAACCTAAAAAAATAACAAAAAATACTGATATAGGATCTCTATCAGGTGGCGATCGAATCTTAAATTCCCCTAAGTAATTTCAGGTGGTGAAAAAATCTTACATTTCAATATGGGTTGGAAATGGCTAATTTTATATACGGCGAAATTCGATCTAAAACCACTAACTGTCTTGACAAATAAATGTAAAAATGAGATTTGAGCCGAATTGTCAGTTACTTGTTGTCATATCACCTTTTTTATTACCACCGAATAACAATGACACTGGATTTATGTAGGACCAAATCCTTGAAACCAAAGCAGTGAGATCAAAATCCTAAAACAAATGAGGCGTAGATATTACAACGAACGAACCAAGAGAAAGAATTATCGTTCCTTACCGGGCAAAACAATGTGTAAACTTTGGTAAAAATTTACGTCGGACAAAGTTTTATCACCCCCGAGAAATCCCGTCGCCTCCCAAAATAAGGCAGTCTAACTAAACAATTTGAAAAAAGCTTCTCATCATCATCATGTCACGTTACCTTTGTCTTTGATATTGTCTCGTCCAATAAGAAGAGAGCTAGTACCAACGACACCATCTGTGCTACCATGGAGATTTGAGCAGGTAAAACAAAAGCATGTGCAATCATTTGGCCAGCATCGTGTTGTGCTTTAGAAGCGAAATAAGCACCAATCAACGGACCCGTAATGAAGCCAAGTGAAAAAGCTAGACCAATGAATGCCTAGGAAAAATAAACGAATACTCTCTGGTTATGAAAAAATAATCAAAATCATCACTCCTCTGAGAATAAAGGCATCCGAGGTAAAGAATAGTCTGATTTGCTTTTTACCGTGTTGTATAAGGTCTGCTAAATCAGACAAAGTAAAGAAATGTGCAAAAAGAGTAATTGTCATATAATAGTATATAGAGAGTTTCAAGTATAGTGGCAAAGTTTAATTTTTAGGGTGTCGAAAATTTCCCTAGACGCAAAAGAAACCCTTATCGCATTAAATATGGTAAAAAATGCCAACTTTTTTTTCCTTGTGCGACCGGCAAAATTCACCGGACGAAAAAACGAAAAAAATTGAACCCCCATTAACTGCTAGAAACAAAATGATGACTGCCTTACCATTCCTTTGCCTCGATTTTCTTTGTTGGTGATATCTGACATCATAGTTGTGCATAAGGTAACTGAGCCTTTCAATAATCCTCCAATGATGCGTGAAATTAAAAACATTGTGAAGGTGTCGGATTTCCACCAAACAAGGTACGAACAAAATGTACCGCACTAAAAGTTATGAAATTGTTATTATTATTATTATTTTTGTTGTCTTTTATTATTATTATTATTGAATGTTTACCCAGGATAGCCTCTCAGTACTAAGTAGTACTATAGGTAGTAACTAAGTAGACTGTTATCACGAGGGTCCTGCCTGCGTTGCGAAACACCTACAACGGAACCTATGGAAATTAGCAATGAGAGGTTATCACTTTGACCGGTGGAGGACTCGAACTCCCGACCAGCAGGTTACGAGCCAAGCGTGTTAACCACTCGGCCACAGCTCCATAAGGAGGGGAACGTTGTTTCATTCGATATAAAAAGGGTGAAAACTTGGTAGGAAACGGCTAATAGTCTATAATATCTTAAATGCGTCACAAATCTGTAGCACGCACCGAAGATGGAGCCTGTTGGCCGGGGTCCGGATTTAGCTCAAAAATATATATCTCACTCGTATTCCCGTACGGCTTTTTACACATAAACCAGAACCCTTTTACAATCCTTATTAGAAGACTAACAATCCGCATCTTTCTATTCGATTGAAAAGAAACCTGTATTCGAGAATACGTTATGGAATTAAAAGATAGATATCTTTAGTGCTGCAGATAGATAACAAATTATAAGCAACCTAGTTAACACGCGTCGTCAATTTATTGTCGTTATTTGGACGTTTTTGGTCGTTTCAACCAGGGAAGTGTCGCGACCAAAACCCGAACAAAACAGACGTCGGGACAAAGTTATTTTTTGGTCCCGACTCAAAGTGAAAATAATAATTTTTCTTGATTTGCGTTATGGAATTAAGAGATAGATATCTTTAGTGTTGTAGATAGATTAACACCAAAGCTAGCAGACTAGCTTGCTAGCCTGTTGTCATGCCGTATCGGTGTATATAAACACTGTCATTAAACTGACCTGTGAATAGTACGGCATGGGAAAATCCCCACCCGGGTATCACTCTCCATCTTTTTTGTTAACTATCGTACGCGTGATTATGATTATACTAAAAAGAAAGACTTTGCTAACTTACCATACTAATAAGCAAGATCTTTTTCCGTCCAAAAACGTCAGATAAGAATCCGATAGCTGGACTAGATATGAATTGAAGCATTGAAAATATTGACCCCAAAATACCTAAAATAAAGGGAAAGAACAGAACTTCGGTTACATGAAAATACAATACAATACAAATATTATTAAGCTTGCTCTACTCGAGTTTAGGCACCGTAAATACTGTGTTATATAAAATTACTATATCATTCACATCACTAAATAGACAAAATAGCGTCTTCGTCACTTATCAGTACTTCAAGTTCAGTTTCAGTTAGGAATATTTCATAATTTGCATCTTGCTAAAAAATACTATTATAAACAGAAGTTTGAGTGATTTTCCCCTCAATAGCGCGGATTTTTTTTCTTGATCCCTGTAGACGTAGCGTTGCCTTTCAAAAAGACCTTGAAGAGAGTCTGAATTTTTAACAAAAAAAATAATGTTGATAGCCTGGATGATATCGGTTCCTCGTCTATTTCTCGCCATTTTTTTTTTAAATATTGCGGCGTCGTTCAAGACAAGACTTTTTTTGTGAGTCAATCACTCTATTGGTCAGCACGCCAGCATTTGTGCGTACGGCGACCGTTCGGTTCCAGTTGTTCGCCCGTTTGTAACGCCCTTCACATGGGAACGATGTTAAAAAATAAAGCTGTGATACACTAGACTGGATTAATAATCCATAACATAACCAAAACTGAACACTTTCTCAATCAAGTCCTTTAAGGTGTAACAAGGGCTTTAGATCAGTGGAGAGATTTAAGCAAAGATGGTAGAGACAAGTATGATGATAACATGTTTTTCGTTAAATCGTCAGATTACCCCGAGCTTAAAAAAGAAAAAGTCCCCTTGAATCCCGATTTCCCGATTTTCCCGAAAGGACAAAAATCGAAATTTTGTAAAACAAAAACGAGAATAGAAAAGACAAACCACCCGCACCCACCTCCGACCAAAACAATGTTGTATCTCCTTCTGTCTGGCATGCCGAACGACTCTTTCATCCATTCCATACAGTTGTGTATTTGTTGTAACGAAGCATCTTTACTTGGCGAAACCCTATCCTGTTCGTCGTAAAAGTCGATAATGGACGGAAATAGCGGTAAAATGATCGTAAAAGCGATCAAATCCAAGAACAAGATCAGAAAAATTATATAAATATTCTTCATTATATCACTGGATGTCTTGTGCGTCCACCGTCAAAACTAATTTTGGCTCACCTCCTCATTTATTTGTACACGTTTATCTCTATGAATACAAAACGATTTGTGCAAAACATTTACTTCCTTTCATAATAGACATTTATTGTTTTGGAACTTGTTAGATAATAGAGTTAATTACACAAAAACTCCATTAATTTTATTAATTATGTGTTTTGCTCAAAATCAACATAGACTAGATACTGATCTCTTTCTATGTATGCCCACACTCACCCTCAAACTTTATGCTACCTTGATAGATACCTACCTTATAGATAGATATTACGAATTTTTACCCAGGATATAGTCTCTTTAGTACTAAGTAGATTGTTATCAATGAAGGTCCTGTCTGCGTTGCGAAACACTTACAACGGAACCTATGGAAATTAGCAATGAGAGGTTGGTTATCCTCATCACTGTGACAGGTGGCGGACTCGAACTCCCGACCAGCAGGTTATGAGCCTAGCGTCTTAATCACTCGGCCACAGCTCCATCAGAATCTTCCGTCGCACGGGAGTATATACCCGATATACCGTTTCGGGCTTTTTTGCCCCAGAGTAGCGGTTTGGAAAGCATTGGTCCAGTCTAACTTTGCCTGATACTCATACTTTGATTATGCGAAAAACGGAGTTCTCTTACAAAACTGATTTTGTGTCAAGGTCTGCGAAGTTAGACTCAAATCATGACACAGACTTCAACAGTATAGTCCGTTTATATATATGTTTTTTAAAAAAAGTTAAAGGAAAAAGCAAAACCCAGGAAATAATGCGAAAAGAGAAGATAACAGACACTTAGACAAACTTTTAAAAGCAGCTTTTTACAATTTTGGTTCTTTGGATGATAGAAAACTTGAACTATTTTTGGCCAATAATATCTGTATTTGCCTAAATGATTTTATTCCCATTCATTTTATTTGTCCAATTTCTATTAGACCAGCACACTGATAATGATTCACTAAAAGTTACCTAATATCTATATTCTCTACCAAATCCAATTTAATTCAATCATAATCAAATTTGTTCAGCGTTTTTTAGTCAATATTTTGGTATTTACGTTTATTTTTCAGATGAACGTTTTGTGATTTAAACGACATATATCTGTTCTCTATTTCCAATAAATAATACCGACAACCTCGATCTCAATTCAGGGGGACACCCTTTAGATTTCTAATAGGTCAAAATTTCCCTCTGGGACCGAGGTTGATAGTATTGTCTGACCTTCCATTGAAAGCTTTTCTAGGTTTATCAGTGTCCTCCCCTAGAAAAATCCCTTTCTGATAATTTGTTTTACCGTTAGCCTACAAGTATTTTAGGCCGAACGAACATAAACTACTTACTGCTTTTTTTGCCCTACTCTTGGTCTATCGGCACTCGTTTATATAAGAGTAGTCAGAAGAATAGGTTCCACAACAAACATT
>JAYRBV010015201.1:0-12734 GCA_036023255.1 Mitrocomella polydiademata
TGAATTATCGATTCTTTTTTAAAAAATGCAGCTTTCAAACTAAATTCCAGGACATTCCAGGACAATTTCTAAAAAACCAGCACATTCCAGGACAGTGGTCACGTCTTTCTTTCAGTGGTCATGTCTTTCTTTCACGAATTTTGGCCTTTTTTGCGAAAGTTTTTGTCTCGCGAATTTTTTGAAAATGACTATTCGCGAAAGTTTATCCACTGAAATTCTCTACATCGCCGAATCGATTTCTATTTTCTATAGTTTCTGTTGTAGGTGTTTCGCTAGTTTGTCCGGTGGAATTAAAGATTTATGCTCATACTTACACCAAAAATAACTTTCAAAATCGCCATTCGCGAAAGTTTATCTCGCGAAATTTTTTCAGATTGTCGATTCGCAAAAGTTTGTCCAAACAATTTCGCGAGTTTTTCGACCGAATCGGTTGTTAGTACGTACCGAAAAGGGGACAACAATTAAAGGATTTTTATACCTGTTCACGGGTTAACTTTTCAAATTCCTTTTGCACCCTCTCATATTGTAGTTTTGACGTTTCCTTCTCAGTCTTGAAAAAAAAAAAGAACACTCGTTTTACCTTATCGGTAAAAAAAACATTGCTGTTCGATGAAAGTGGCGAAAATGTGTTCCAGTTTTGCACAAAATGTCAGAAAAAAGGCGGTGGCGAAATTATTTGGAGGTGACGAAATTATTTGGAGGTGACGAAATTATTTGGAGGGGGCGAAATTTTTAACCATGGGAGTGTCTTCAAAATACCGTTCCAAATTCCTTCCAAGTTGTTTCGGTTTTCAAAATTCGCCCCAAAAAATTCGTTCCTAAATCGTTCCAAAATCCAAAATCTCTATAAAAGTACGAAATAATTGCCTTCAACTTTATTAACGATGATTAAATTGATTTCTTTGACAGAATTCGAGTTGTTACAGAGGGACACACATACATATTTCATCTGACAGAATGTAAACACATCTATTTTTATCGTTCTTTTTGTCGGGAATAATCGAGGCAATTTTTGTCTCTGCTTCATTCTTCTAAACTTTTTAAAGAGACTGTACTACGGGAAACCTCGGTGTTTATATTTTGTTAGATGAAAATTCTCCATATGGCACACAGTGAGATGTAGTAGGGAGGAAAGTGAGGAGGAATATCTCTTATAAATGAATATCTCATATATATAAATACCTCTAATGATTTGCACCGGACAGTCATTTCAGACAGTTGTCTAGCCTGAAGTCGATTTTGCTGAAAGAAAATTTAAAAAGAACGCATATACTACTAAGAGCTTTTTTGCAAGGCCACACTAACGTCGCGTCGGATGTAATTCAACCGGCCTGTGCATAAGATGAAGACGCTATACTGCCTTCAGAGTCGGTTACATTATAGTGTGTCCTCTTCACAAGAACACGTTTGTAGAATACACCAATCTGGGGTTTCTGAGCTGCGGGAGAATGGGTACTAGCTTGGAATGGATGCAAAACAAATAAACCCACTGTTTTCTAGGAACGAAGTAAAGCAAGCCTCAAAATCAACCAAAGGATATGAACAAATGAATAAAAATTTTTAATGAACAAAAAAACAAGTTCTACATTTAGCCTAGTTTTGACAATACACATTTCTGCACAGACTAACGATGTCATCACCGGATTGGTGTATTGAATTCGACGCGATGTTACTGCGGCCTTATAAAGCAGATTGTCCAGTGTGATAACTATTCTGTTATCCGCCCGCGTACTATAAAAATGGTTCCGTGACAAGTGTACATGAAGACTGTTTCATGACGCGTGTATGAAAAGACGATTCGTGACATGCGTACATAAAGGCTGTTACATGACATGCGGGCGTACATGAAGTCTTCCATACCTGGTCTACTTGTAGATTGTTCGATTCTTTTTGATCACGAATTTCTTCCAATTCTGTGTGCAGACTTTTAATGCGAAGGCTCAACTAAACACAGACAAAAAACAACAGAGATAGAAGATGTTATTCCTAAATGCAGATGAAGATGTCACCTGAACATGCCCTCCATTGCGCCGCATCGATACTCCCCCCCCCTCACACATACACACACTTTTTTAGTGATTTGACCAGCGGGAACCTGCAAAAGTTTTCTTTTTGTTCAATCACCACCCTAACTATCAACTGTCAGTGAAATAACAAAATTCATATTGCTTAATGTGTGCCTTTTTCATTTCTACAATAAAAATTGAACAGCCCCTAGGGTGGAGGAGGCGTCATAATTTTAGCTACTGTATCGATAGGTTTGTACAGTGAACAATTCTTTTTGGAGATATCGAGTTTGTATTGAAGTATTGGGTATTACTTGGGCGTTTTCTTTTTGCATCATTCTCATCTTATGGACATCGATAGGTTCTCTACTATCTAATTCTTCTCTTAACCCCAAAACTTCTTTCTTCATCGTCTCCTTCTGTAAGTAAGTAAAAGAATATTTAGGTATCGTATTGTTAACTTGAATTTACAAAGCTTTGGAGGGTTGGACGGGGCGGGGAGGGGAGGGAGACAGTTATTCAACGCAAAGCTTGTTAAGGCGTGTTTTCTGCCAACAAAAATCGCAAACTGGAATATCTTTATTGTTTCTCGGGTCCTTCGGGATTTCTATTTTATCTTTTTATTTGAATGATATTTTACTGTGTACAGATTTTTTTGTAGGTATGTCTTATAACTTTTAGCAAGTCGATTTTACTAAATGTATTATTTTTGTCCTTTAGACCTGATAATAATTTATCGTTTCTTCAAAAGAACACTTGTCCGAGAAAACGTTGAGGTGTTGCAGGTAGGCGCAGTGGTCAGACATTTGTCATACAAGGGAAAAGTTATTTATAACATGAATATTCATGGTCAGTAATATTACCGACGTGGTATCATTAAAATGCAATCAAATTATTGGTTTGAGAAAGAAAAAAGGAAACTTACTTCTAAATCAAATTTGCCGTGGATTTCGTCCAACATTGTCTTTTTCTGCGTCTGAAACACAAAATGTGAACAAACATTAAATTTTCAATTGCGCCGTAAAAGGTGAAAACTTGAAGTGGGAAATGAGTTCACGACCTCTTTTGCTATCGGATTTCTCTTCCAAGTGCGCTGGCGACCCGATGTCTTGTCCTGATTTCCACAGCAGACGAAAAAAGCGTTTTGTTAAGTTTCCATAGAGATACACTTACATTGTTAAAAATACCTAATTAAAGGCATAAAGAAAAATTAATTTTCGTGGTCGGCAGGTCCAAAAGCAGTAATAGCTTTTTGGGTTACTATCACAAAAATAACCTTACTATAAGGAACGTGTGTATGGAATTATAGTACTTACAAGTTCATGTTCATATTCGGATTTGAGAAAGGAATAATCGTATCTAAGACGATTGAACTCGTTCCGGTATTTATCAACCTCCTGTTCCAGCCCTTCGATTTTCTAAGGAAGAGAATGCAGTGAAATTACAATCCAAGTACCTTAACATGAAGTAAATTGCTGTTCTAAAAACACTTCGGTTGGCAGACGGTTCATTTAAAAGCTGTATCGGAGTTGTGGCCGAGTGGTAAAGACGCTAGGTTCGAGTCCGCCGCCACCGGTTAAAGTGGCGAAGACAACCTCTCATTTCTAACTAAGGTTCCATTGTAGGTGTTTCGCAATGTAGGCATGGCCGTCATTCACTGCTAATTCTATAAGAATCTCTTCTAGGTTATGTTCGAGGTTGTCTATCGGGCAAAAGGTTATCACTGGTCAAAACTCTCTTAATAATGTCTGAAAAAACGAGACATCCGGTGATATTTGTCTCGTTCAAACAAACAAATTTAAGAGACTTTTCTATAGAAGAACGACTGATAACTTTTTGGCCGTTGAACTGTATCGTTCTATAGAACTGAAGAGGCTAATCAGGTTCAAATAATATGTTTGAGGAATGTCACCTTCCTTTCATGGTAGCATATTTTAAATGAGTGATTTTAAACCCAACTTTGAAAGGTAAAAAAAGGTAAACTCACCGTTTTGAAAGGACCTTCCACATCTTCCAACATTTTGATTTTCATGACTTCAACCTTCTGCGGAGTGAAAACCTAAAAATATATATGGGGAGATAGGGAGTGAAAACCTAAAATATATGGGGAGATAGGGAGTGAAAACCTAAAAATATATATGGGGAGATAGGGAGTGAATACCGAAAATATATGGGGAGATCGGGAGTGAAAACCGAAAAGATATGACCGGTCATTTAAAACGTATGTTCACCCAAAACCACGGAAGTTTGATCCCCCTCCTCCTGTGTTCGTTCATATTCGCTTTCGCAGATTGGAGTGGGAGTGAAAGCCTAAAATATTAGTCACGCCTCTGCCGAGGAGCGTGATTGAAAAAGGTAACCATAACCTTAAAGAAGAATTTCCACCCGATGTGTGTGACTATGTGTAACTTTATGTTATAAATACGTTGCTGAAACGCAAGGAGGAAATATATATAAAAATGGTTGACCTTCATTCTGAGATCTTCACACTCGTCTATCTTTTGATCTCTCTCCATTCGAGCTTGTGATACCAACTCTTGACATCGGTTTTGTAAACATTGGATTTCTTCCCTCAGCATTTGAACCTCGTTATCTCGTCTCCTTTTGTCCTACAAGAAAAGGGGGAGCTAGCAAAGAGATTTTTGGTACGGATTTTACTACTCTAAGGGCAAAACCTTGCAGGGTTTTTTAAAAGTTTTATTTACCATTTCCGAGAAATTTTGACGAAATTTAAGATATTGGAATTGCCTTACCTCTTCGGACTGCTCTTGTTCAGCTTTCAATGTTTCATACATCGTTCGATACTTTTCAATTCGAATTCGTTGTTCTGCTGTCATTGTCTCTAGCTGATTCAAGCGTTCCAATTTCTGTATTGTCTCCGCATGACTGTATCCCGCTGATTGGGCTGCCATCTTGATTTAATTTATATATTTAAATTTCCGTCTACAAATGATAAATTTTAAAGAAGGATAAACTAAAATAATAGTTTTTGCTTGCACATGTATTACAACCTCGTGCCGAGGGCAGTTACTCACCTTTCCATCAACCTCGCGCCATCAAAATGTAAAAAAAAACGAGAAAAGGCCCTAGGAACTAGGTTGCAAAAATTATAATTCTTCATCAAGAGAAGAAACCTACGAGTTAAAACCTGTACTAATTCCACAAAAAATAAGCTAACTTGGCGACACCTTTCGAAGAATATGAATCTTTCGAACTGCAAAACATATTTAAATAGTAAATATTCAATTTTTTATATAAATATATCTCTCAAAAATAAATTTTAACAAATAAATTATCTTTATAAATTCAACAGTCCTATATTAGAAAATCTTTGAAACGGGTGTGATGCCTTATGTGATACCTTATCTGTTTTGTGGAGGTTCCTAACAAGGAAAGAATCCATCACTTTTCGTAGCCTACTTGCAGACCTTCCCGAAAACTAGTTGTCTAGTTTTAAAGGAACATAAATTCCGTTCTAGAGTATGATATCCCGACCACACTTTCCCCCAATAAGGCGCATAAAAAAATTATAATAAATAAAATGAAAATTCGATGGGTAACAATCAGACTCCAGTTTGAGTTTCTATGGTGACCAGTTCTTTGTTGTCATTTTGGTAAGTGTCCTGTTGGGTCTGTGTTTCACTCGATGTCACGCGATCTGTATTCAGATACTCATCAATGAACGACGAATCGAGAAGGTCAGCAAAAGAAATTGCAGTTTGTGTTTCGATTGTTTTTGCATTGATTGATGTTTCATCAGACTCTACCCAAGTTTGTGTACCAGAGGAGCTGAAAAAATTGCTTTCAAACACAGTCTGCGTACCAAAGCTCAACGTCTCTTGAGCGGATGAACAATCAAGATTGGCATCTTCAGTAAACACAGTCTGTGTACCAAAACTCATACTAAACGGTTCCAAATTACTGTTGTCGGAAGGTAAGATGATATCTTTGTCACTGATTCTATTACTACACCTATCTATTTCGAATTGAATGTCATCTGTATCTGTACAGGTTTGTGTTGAAGTGGTTTGTTTACATTCCATACTGCCGCTGGACATGAATAATGCTGGAATATCCATTCTGTGTTCAGCATTTGTTGTATTCCTCAAATATATGCTGGACTCTGTGTCCCACGTTCTGCCACTCAGTATGTCATCTAACTGTACTGACTTATCAAGTCCAGAAGACATGCTATCGTCACCGTCAACAGGGAAAAAGTTAGTTTGCGTCTCCATGTTAGTAAGGGTATGATTATTCTGCAGGCTTGCAAACCAGCTGTTCAAATCGTCTGTTTGCGTTTGATTATCGGTGATTGGCAGTTCTCCGGCAAGCATCAGGTGCGATTGCGGTTGTGGTGGTGGGGCAAACTGACATTGTGAGCTGAAATCTGATGTTTCTAACACCTCCACTGTTGAATAATCAAAAGTGTTACATGTTTGGATGCCTGTGTTGACCTGATCAATTGTTGGTAAGCTTGGGTTCAATGTTTGTGTGCAGTTATTACTCAAGCTGAGTGCAAGTTTAGCCATTTTCTTTTTGGTTGGTGCTTTTGGTAAATAGTGCCGACACACTTTACCGGCTTTGGGTCTCGGGCATGCTGTTCGTTTCTCTTCATGATTCATGATAGTACACTTCATCAAGGCCTCATTCGATAACATTTCTTGTGTTTTGTCAGAATTTACAAAGTTCATACGTTTTTCAAACTTAGTCAAAGGAATATTCTCTGGTTTGGTTGCAGCTGGTGGTGTTGTTATTACTTCAAGTTTGGTTTCAATGTTGATATGTTGTTGAGGTAGTACAGTCTCCAGTTGTGCAACTTCAATAGTGGTGATTTCTTCCTGCTGAGGGGTTTCAAGATCACTCAATGATGGTAAACATTGAAACAAACCACCAGCATTGAGCGAGTTACAATAATTTGTGGTTTGGATAGGATCTATGGCTTTCTCTTTTTCTTGGCTTTTCGGCAAGATTCTGATGTATCGGCTATCCCAGGATGGTGAAGGAGAATTTTGTATATTCGGGATTTCAACAGTAGGCTCTATTAGTGTTTTTGTGTTTGTGTTTGTGTTTGCTTTCGGGACATACAGAAAACATGGCACTGTTACCATCTGGCGTTGTTCCTCTCTATAAATTAGAGCAAGAAAATTGTTATTTATTGCTAAGAAAAAGAGCTCTTTATCATCGTCATCATCATCCTTATTATCATCATCATATATTATCTTCATTTAGGCGCTGATACATGTAAACTAAGCAGTAGGATAATCCTAATTCAATATACAGAGTGTCTGGGAAAAAACGTTCTAAAAATAATGACACAATGACAAAATGTTGAATACAACAATAGACACAAACACAATTCGTTACTATAGAGTTTTATTTTATGACAACATTTATTAGATTCTGCATCTCGTAAAATTTGATCGTTTTTTTTTGTTTTTTTTGACAAAAAATAAGTTACTTTTATATATGTTATCAAATTTTGAGCCGGTTTTTTACAGACACTCTGCAGCAAATAGTAAATACAATTTTAAATATTACCGATTACTTTTTATGGTAATAACTGTGCTACTCTAATGTAATCGCCAATATTTAAAACAGTGTTTATATTTCATTATCATAGATACGTTATGATACCTCTCTAAAAGTTTCTGTTTTTCTTGCTCCTTTTCTTCTGCCGGATCCACAGCAGCTTTATGATCTTTATGTTTCAGAAGATGGATACGCAAGGAGTTTTTAGCTGTATAATAAACCCCACATGTGCAATAGAAAAATTTACGACACGATTCTTCATGTTTGGTGGCATTTGCTACTGTTCCAAATTTCTTCCCGCATTTCTCACAAGCATGTTTTTTCTCTGCGTGGATCAACAGATAATGCTGTAACAAAGCAAAACCATAGAGATGAGTTTTCAAAATACAAACGGTCGTCTTGAATATTTACAGTGTATCTTTATATAAAAAACAATTCTCACCCTTTTCAAGAGGTACATGACTTTGAAGAATTTTTGTCTAGGAGATGAAACATTTCTTGGACAGCCTTTCATTGGACAAGCGTACAATTTCTTCTTAGTTGATTCTTCAAATGCTTCTCCGATGGCATGGGACTTTAATAAGTGAAGTCGCAAAGCAGAAGAGTTAGAGACCACACGCCCACAACCTTCCACGGTACATGTTAGATTTTCTAAGCCAATGGGTACTTCCAGCAACTCAATTGGAGGTGTAATGATTTCTAGGCCTTCTTTTGAGATGTTACTCGCTTTCATCCTATTAGAACTGGTTTGGCCTTGATATTGCCATTCTTGATAATTATCACTAAAACAAAAAGTAACAGGTGGTAATAGTTATTGTGTAAGGTATAAAGCATAATTATACAGTTAGTATAATAGAAACTTTTCATCTCATTTAATCTTAAGGTCAACATTTATTTCTGCGGTGGTACCTTCCTAGGATTATCATTAATGATCAAACATAGCTCAAAATTTCTCCAATTGGTCTATAAACCCAATTAGCATAACATAAAAATCAGAGAGCATTAAAGAATAAAGAATACAGCCAATCCAACATAAAAAAATTCTCTGTTTTGATTATAAATAATGATATATTAATTTTATACATCTTGTCTCTCCTAATAACTGCGATGGAAAAAAGTTTTGAAAAAAAAAATGCTACTAAAAACATAACTTCATTCTAAAAAATCCTTAAAATTTCGTAAAAAGACTACGCTGACCACATCCTGATGAAAACAGTTTTGATCAAGTACATAAGGTATCTGATGTGTGCATATTAAAGACAAAAACATGAACTACCTAAAACATCACAAATTCATATGCATATATTATATTAAAACTGAGTGAAATAAAAAAACTTCTTGAGAGTAAAAATATTTATCCAAACAAAACAAAAATGACCAATTATCAGAATTAGCACTAAACTTTCGATTTTTTACGTTTTCCACTATCTATTTTATCCATATTTCCTTTGGCACGGTCATATAATTTCAAAAGCTGAGTCGCATTGTCTAATTCATTTCTTCTTACAAGTTCTTTGGTGGCACTATCCAGAAAAACACGAGCTAAGTCCTCACTAAAGCCAAGCTCATCAACAAAAACATTCAAGGGAAAATTTGATAACATTTCTAACTCATCATTTGACATTCCCATGATACTCATAATGCATTGCGTTGGTCCTAATACAATAATTTTCTTAGCCAAATCTTCAGGGATTTCACAAATTCTATTACTAAATTCTTGGCTTTCAGATACCTCATACTTGGGTCCATCAACGGCATCTTTTCCTTCGTTCGTTTTTGTTTTTAGAATGAGTTTTGTATTTTCAGGGATAGTTGCAAAGTAGTCTTGGTCATCAACCAATGTATCATCTTCTTCTAAAAAAGCATCAATCTCGCTATGCGAGTCAACATCAAGATCCAGACTTTTCACAGCTTTTTCTTTTAGCTCAGCAAGATTTGCGGCAACTATGCCTTTAAATTTTCTGTCAGCTTTCGCTATTTTATAGGGTCTTGTGATGTATGAAAATTCCATTGTTATAGTTCTAAAAAATTGTAAGTAAACAAGTTAAAAGTTACCACTTTAAATAAACCTACCATCCTGGAAAGGACCTTAGGTAAAAAATACAATTAGAAAAATGAGGACACAAAAAAACATATTCCTAGTGCAATATGATGATATTTTTGTTTTTACAAGGAGGCTTGTTTGTTTACAAAAACCTTATGCTCTCTATATAAAAAAATGATATTCAATATTATTTCTGAAATCTATCCAACTTGAACATGAGCAGAAAGAATGCCTCTCATATAGTTTGTGTTTCAATTCATGATAGCCGTTCTTTTATAGAAAAGTCTCATAAATATGTTTGTAAAATCAGGCCGAATTCTAGAAGAAAAGGGCAGCGTCTGATTCTGATGAAAAAGACAGGGTTTTATATAATGACTTCCCTATAAATGTCTTTCCCAAAAAAAAAAAGAAGGCACTTTCATGATCAATTTCAAGATATAATACAAAGTATGTAAGTAAGTAGTAGTAAGTAGTAATTTATTTACCTAATAAATTATAACGAGAAAAATACAATTGAAAGTAAAATGGAGGGAGACCACTTCAATAGTAAAAACTAAACAGAGGAAGTGAAAAAAATTAAATAATGTAAATAAATCATTGAGAGTAAGTGTAAAATTTCAGGTGGAAAATCTGTATAATCCTAAATCGTTATATGAAAAATAAATAAGTATCCAGATGTAAAGTTAGTTAGTGTTAATGTAAAAGTTAAGGTAGTGGGTAGTGGCTATTGATTTCAGCCTACAAAGGGTCAGATTAGCCAGGTTGAGGTTAGGGTAAGCAGTTTGGAGTAAGTTCCACTGGGATATAGCACACTTTGTTAGAGAGTTAAGGCCGTAAAATTTAGACTTTACAGAAGGGAGGCTTAGAAGACCAAGCTCCCTGCCTCTGGTGTCATAAAGGTGAGCTTGTTTCTGAAAAGTAAAAGTATTGGAAGTATCAACAGGAAGTTTGGAGTTAAGATATTGGTGGATAAAGAGAATGTTAAGGTCAAAAATCTGAGTCTGAGTTCGGAAAAAAGGGGCGAAGAATGGGCTCGAAATTCACTAAAGGTCAGAAGCCGGATGGCAGTTTTTTGAAGTGTTAGAATGCGGTGAGAATTAGAAGTATCACAAAGTCCCCAGGTTTGGCAAGCATATCGAAGGTGGGAGTTAAAAAGGGCATGATAGATCCCCATTATAGTTTCCAGTGGTACATAGTGACAAAGTTTTGACAAGGCTCCATTGGCTTTTCGCAGTTTAAGAGAGAGATTGGAAATTTAGGTGTTCATCGAGCTGAAAGCCTAAATATTTTACACTGTTACTGGGAAAAAGTTTTTTTCCAGCGATCTTAAGGAAAGGTTCAAATGGGAGGATTTTGAGCCGAGATCTAAATATGACAAACTCAGTTTTGGCAGCATTTAGAGAAATTTTGTTGGCATTTAACCAATTGCATAGAAGTTTAAGATCGGAGTTATTTTATTGCAGAGGGATTTTAACGAACTATTAAAGTGGAGAAGTGACCATGTACCCACTACCTAAACTACTCACTATTACTCTTCCTTCCAATCATTTATACCTTATACTCTATTAGACTAATAGAGTAGATTGATTATTTATACACTTTCAAACGTATATTGAATTTTCAAATTTGAATGCGTTTTCCCACAATCTAGACGACAGAAAAAATATGCTTGATTTTAGGGTGAAATAGCAAAAAATATTACAACTATTAGCAAAAAACGGCAAAAAAAATAACGAAAAACAGCAAAAAAAGAGGCAAAAAATGGTGAAAAAAGAGTGAGAGGCCAGATAATATAACAAAAGAACTATTCAAATGTTTTGATTCCTGGCACATGCGCTTCTGAGTGTATTACATAATATAACAAAAAAAAAGTCTTAAAAAAACTTCCAAGGCAAAAAGCTACATTTTACCGTACCTGTCCGCAAAATTATTGCCGCGGCATAAGGTTGATTTTAACATTTGCCGATGCGCTTTGACCTGAATTTCAATGAATGTAGGGAATACTAAATACAGGATGTCCACAGGGGCTGGGTCAAAAACCTAAAAATCGGTGCAGTTTTCACTACTAAGGGCTGGAAAAGCTGGTAAAGTGTTTTGGAAAATTATGGCAAACTGGAAGGAAGCTCAAGATTTTCCAATGAAAGTGAGTGGGACTTTTCAAAACCTTCAGGGTAGCCATGTTAACTTTTCTGTTTAATTCTAAGCTTATTTTGTGGGTATCCCTTTGCCTGACACAGGACTGAGCTATACTGGGATTTTTTTTTATTTATCTGATTAAATGGATATATACCATCAAAGGGCTCCAAATTAAGTCTTTAAAAGGTTGTTTTACAGTATAGGTAAAAATTACAAAAATTTAAACCACTAAACCAATATATATACAGTTCCTATGAAATCTTACATTAGAACCTCTAGTGCAGGTAAAAATTACAAAAATTTAAACCACTAAACCAATATATATACAGTTCCTATAAAATCTTACATTAGAACCTCTACTAAAGATCTTTCCATCCTTACATCCATGCTTTATATTTCAACCAAATCTTATTTGTACAGATATCGATTTATCAATTAAAATTTGACGTCAACGTTGCCAATAATTTTTATGTTTTTTTTTTGGTATCTGCACTAGTATCAGTTTCCTTTTTTAACTTTGTAGATTATATGTATATGGGAAGTTGTAGAATTATGTAATTAAGCTATGTAAAGGAATCAATATCTTTTACTGTAAACTAACTTTGAATATATAATTTGTTTTGTTTTTTTCTAAAAAAAATTGTTTAATCTTTTTTCTTTTTAGTGGAGGAAGTTTAACTTCTTTGACCGAGAAGTTGTGAAAGACCCTGTAACAAAAGCTAATTTTGAACATTTAAAAGTAAGTTTATTTTGAGAATTTATATACAGTAGGTTAGCTCTCAGCTATATAATCTAACTCTTTTGTGAAATATGCAATTTCCATCTAAATAACATTCAAAACTACCCCCCTATTTTTTTTGCTTCTATCGATTCATTTTATAAATATAGAACGTTTCCGAAAGTTTTAGCGAATTTGGTAAAGTTTTCACCAAGTTATAGGGGTTTAAAGTTTTCAAAATATCAACATTGATGACGTCACATACTCCCAACTTTGATTTTATGTGCAAAATGTTATCGCT
>JAYRBV010015212.1:0-12732 GCA_036023255.1 Mitrocomella polydiademata
TTTTTGTGCTAGCGATAAACAAGTTATCACATTTTCCTCGTACAATATGGATATATTTTCCTCGTTCTGATATTTTTACTCTTATTTCCCTCGCCTAAATATAAATTAAAATAAATATTGATAAAAATAATTCTAATTTATTTCTGTATAATATTTTCTAAATAACTCTGAGGAAAGAAAAATAGAAAGCATTGCACTAAAAAAATTTGTGTACTTACTTTAGTGTTTTGTACTTTTTTTTACCTAAATATGATATTCCAGCTTGAACCGAGAAGATTCCTGACCTCTATTAGTCTAGGATTTGGTCACCTCACAAGCGACAGAAGGTTTGAGTATCTATAAAGCATCTAAGTAATGATTAAGACTTCAGGTAAAAATAAGTTGTCAGCTGGTTCATCAAAAATCTATTACCTATTACCTACCGGGTGAGTAAAAAAAAACCGCACAACTTTGACGGTTAAAAGTTTTCTATATTGCCATTATCAAAATTTAAAACTATTTTTTTCATCATGTAGGTATTCAAAAAGTACATTCACACAAATTTTCCGATTTTTGACCCCCTCCCCCCTTGTTCGTTTTTGAACAATAGAAATGACGTCACGTAACAATGGGTGTTCGCTTTTGCTCTGACCCCCCTTCCCCCTTTCAGACGAACGTACTTTCTGAATGCCCCCTAAAACATACTACTACGTTATTAGTTACTGCGATACTACATGTATGTACAGACCCACTTATCCATATTTTAATCAACATTTCCTTTAATTTTTTTCTTAAACATACAATGTACAGTATAAGTGATTTCAAATAGAAAAATATTTTTCTTAACTAAAAATTTCTCTCAGAATCTACACCAGCCAAGGCACAGTCCAAAACCCTTTTTGATGTATCCATAGTGAATTTAAAGCTTGTTGACAAAGACAACTTTAAAATGGTAGAAAAATCAAAAGGTGATCCACCACCGCTACCGGACCTTGACAAAGTTAAAACAGATAGGAGGTTAAGGACTGCAAAAGAGCGAATTGGAATTGGAGTTTCAGCCGAGGGGCAACAGTTGTTTGACTTTATACGCAAAACGTAAGTTTTATATAATTAATTTTTCATGTATAAATTTTGTTTTTCCTAATGAAACTGAAAATTTTCAACTTTTTTTGACCTTTAATATATTTTTTTAATTCTTGATAATGTCTTCGATGCGATTGTATTTCGCAAATTAGTTTCAATGAATTTTCAAATTCAATTTTTCCCCAAATTACCCGCTAAGCTTACTTTGCCTTATTATTCATATCTGCTAAATTTAATACCGTACAGAAATATGCTTAGGCGAGACCAAATTAATAAGTTGTTGTGCGGGTTGACCGACCCGATATTTCTGAAATAAGAATAAAAAATAAATGTACAAAAATACAATTAGATATTTCTTATCAACAAAAACAAAGGAGAAGAAGATTAAAGATTATGTAAACATAATGATGCAAATAAAAAATTTTCTCCTCTCTTGAATCTATTAAAATTTTCTTTATTTCTTTTACTACTTTTCTTTTTGAAACTAAACATTGCTAAACATTGAGTTCAATTTGGGTTGCTGCTGAAGCAAAAGATAGCGGCAGTCTTTTAGAATGGAAGTGACTGTTGTATTAAGTTATTCTTGGTCCATTGTGTTAGGAAAAAACCTTATTTATTTTTATTTTCATTTCCGACCGACCAACCCACTTTCGTAGCAGACTTCGCCCACACAACAACTAATTAAATTGGTCTCGCCTTAGGCATTGGGAAAATTTAGTACCTTTAAAGTTTAGTTCATTTTAAATAGTTTTATTAGATTTTCAATGTAGTAAAATAAATTGCTTTCTTTATTTCAATACAAAGCTCTTAATTAATTAATTTTTTTTTTATGCAACAAAACTAAATTATGCCCTGCCCGCCAAAATAGACAAACAGGGAAACAAGATAATATGTTATTTCTTTGCTCTTTTTAATATTTGCAAGTAAATTATATCTAAGTTCTTTTTGTGGAACGTATGCGAGCAAGCGAAGTGAAGCCTCTTTTCTCAATATGCGCATATAAAAAAGTATATAAAATTGTACTATACTGGTGTCATGGTCAAAAACTTGTCCCTTCTTGGACAAATGTTGACTTTGCTTTCTCGGGCTATTTCTTGTATCTTTTCGTGTCTACTTTGATAGCAAAATATTATTTTGGTCGCATTCGGCGGCAAAAAGACGTCAATAAAAAAGAAACGTCAAAAAAATCAAGAAGACATTGCATTGATGGTCCAAATTTCTGACAAATCCAATCTACATTTTGGGTATTTTAGGGCTGATTAACCCTGCCCCCCGTCTTTTGTGACGTCATCAAAACTTTAAACATCTATATCTTAAGAACTACTAACGCTATGAAGACGTTTGACCCCTCGTTGGAACGGGAAACTTGCGGCGCTTGTTATGAGACATATTTAAGAAACTTTAGGCAAATAAAGAAATATTTTCAACTTTATGCGTTCCGCAATCCTTTTATGTTCATTTACAAAAAAAAATTATATAAAGGCAGTCTACAACTGTGCAGAGAAGACTGGGGGAGATATATTTGCGGTATTTCTCGTATTTTCAAAATTCCATGAAAAATTTGTCCTGCAAAAATCGTTTTTGGCCCCAACCACGAAAATAAATCCCCGCAAAAATAAGTCTTTCTTCTCTAACCACTCTATAACTTGATAAATATATGTCAATTAAGGAGCCCTTGAGTAAATAGACTCTAAAAATGACATTATAATTTACAAGCCTTCCTCTTTCTTATGTTTTTCTCAACATTTTGTTCCTGTGATATAGATATGTTGCATCCGCAAAATTAAATTTGTCCTAATATAGTATCTTCAGGGCGAAAGTTCACTCTTCACACTTCACTTTTATAAAAGCTTCACAAAAAGGATTTTTGCGCAACATTCCACTTTTTTCTGCTTCGCTTTTAAATGAATTGCTGTTGCAAACCTTTGCTTTTCCATACAGTAATTCAATCACCCCAAAATACTGGGTGATTGAAATAGTATGCATGAAAAAAACGTGCAGACCATGCACTTTTTGAGATTTGAGATTTTCTCTATTCTACCCGCATATAAGAAAGCAGAAGGTTTGCATACAGATCAACTCAGCGACAATTTGCTTGAAAATGAGGCAGCAGAGCAAAAGTGGGACCTAGATTTAGAAAAACCAACCTAATTTAGTATATTTGCCGATCTAAGTAACTGGATATGTATTCACAAGGCTGCTGATAATGTAAATATGCTTACATAAACATATATATTTTGCATTGCAACACACTAAAATCTTTGTCACCAATAAAAAGTTTTAAAGCTGGGCATTATGTCTGACACAATAAATTTAAATTTGCAAAAACATAAATTTCAGGAAACTTCTTAATCCATTTGACTTGGTTACGTCTATTTACCAAGGTTGTAAAATTTCCTCCTGAGCAAAGAGATTCTAACCGAAAAACAACAACACAAACATTTAGTGACAAACACCAGAGTGACAAACACCAGATATTTTTTTTTTTAAAGACTCATATTTATTCTGATAATGAAGTCATTCTTCTATTACTTGAAGATACACATCATGAAATAACTTTTTATGTAGCTATGCAGGGAGTACATATACTAGGCCTTTGAATTGTAGAGTTTTTTAAATTCATTCTTATTAGGATGGTATATTTAGTCAGTCTAATAATGCGAATGTTTTCTTTAAATATGTATCTTCTTGAATGCACACAAATCAGTTTTATAATCCTATTTCACTTGTAATTATTATAAAGTCTGGTCACAATGACTTGTTTTTTTTCTCCAGTATTTGCATCCAATTTTGTTGGTTCCATTATTTTATACTTTTAGCTAGTATTTTTGTGTCTGTTCGTTTCCTTTTTCTTCCTCAATTTTTGAGATGTTTTCAACAGCAAATCTGTTTTTTTTTCATCATATTTGAGTTTATCATGGTGCTATATACCATCTTCGTTGTCGTCTGGGTCCGGTGGACCAGTCATGATGCCATTGCCAGAAACATCGTAATTCTTTGTGAGTGTTAGACTTTTAAATGTCTTGTAGATGTCAGCTATCGGCAAATTGCAAACTGCAAATTGAATTTCATCCACTGATGAGACAGCTTCTACCGGGATCGTGTTCAATGTGTGTGTCTTCATATCCATGTTGACCAGCATGTGATGAGTTCCTTCCGCTAAACGTATTCTCTTTGTTACATCTTCCGATGTAACTATCAATCCACGAGAGACTTTTCTTGTTCTTTTCACTTTTCTCGGCGAAGATTGGGGAAATTCTCTGGAATTCCTATCCATAAGTGGGATACGACGTCTTTGAGTTGGGCTTTTGATTCTCTGAGTGTGCCATGTTGTTTGGATAAGATAAATGTTTCCACTATCTCCTCCACGTTCGTACCCAATATTTTTTGCTGTTCTTGGACAAATTGCCACACTTTCCTTGTAAAACTCCTTGTAATTTCTGTTTTGTTTTTCTTCAGTTTCTGGATTCAAATCCTCCATTTTTCTTTAATAATATAACCGAGAAGCTCCTACCTTCAGAATGCTAATCTCGGTTTGTTTTTAAAAAGCAGTTAAAAGAAGATCACGATCGCGTTACTTTCTCTAGTACTGAGGCTAGTGCACAAACAATGCATTTCAAAATGGCGGAAATATGCAAAGAAAAAATACAAAGCATCCAGGCTGTGTATTGGTTTTACGAATAAACTGGCGTATCGAATTTGATTGGCTGATTTCGAATGCAATGATGTCATTAAACTATGAAACGATTGAATGCTGTACTCATAACAAATAAAATCAAATGTTTATTTACTTCGGAATATCGCTTTCATCTTTGCTATACTTAAAGTGTTTTTTTTCTTATTTGGATTTTCTCTTTGGAAATTTAAGAAACGTGTTACGGTGTTATGATAGAGCAGTTTTATCGATCAAGCTTTTTATACATTTTGGAGAGGTTTTATTAGATTGGGCTCAATGGCTAGGTTTGTTGATTGATCTTTTTATGAGATTACAAATAGTAACATCTAACAATAACACTTATTGGCAATTTAAGACATTGCTTTGTTAAAATCTATACATTTCATCTTAACAAAAGGAATTTGCCTGAAAGGCTTGGAATGCTTTCAATGTTGAGAAATCGTCTACGCTTTGTTTACAATTTCTATGATTGACAAGTTGTTTAGCTATGAAGTATATGAGCGTAAATCCAATTCTAGAAATAACTTAGCTGGCTGCAAGAGCACAAAGCACAAGTTGTGGTTATTTACTGCCTCTGGTGAAAGACCCGTTTTTAGACTTCAAATTTATTTTTTTAGCATCTCAGAATGTCAATGGAATGGCCAAAACATCGTAGTGCTGACCGACATTGAAATTACACCTCCGTATAAATTAGAAGATTGTAACGGTCATGGGCGTCCGGTAGATTACATCAAAACCATTGTAAGTAAAATTTACTGCTTTCTCGAAAATTGTGGAAATAATTTGTCTCTTCGATTCTTCTGAAGGCTGTTGTTGTTTTTACTTAAAAATATCTCTTTAACATAAAGATTGATCTTTTCATCGACCAAATGATATAGTGAAAAAGTATATAGTAATAATACTATATGATGATTAAAGATTACTATAAAAAGAAACATTGAAGCCTTTGATTTTCAAATCTTTTATTCTCAAATATTTTATTCTTGGTGGACCACTACGTATTATTAGAAAGATAATTGATTTGTTATTTTTTGTGTGTTTCTACTTGGACACGCTTTAAAGACAAATCAATTATCTTTCTAATAATACGTCGTGGGCACGCTTTACAGACAAATACAACCTTGATATACAAAGTGATCGAATTACTTCATAATGTCACAATAAAACTATGAAACACATCTTCAAAATAACCCACAGTTTTACTGTGACTATAAATGCAAAAACAGTAGATATTGGCCTAATGAAAAAGCTCGAACGTCTAGTCAGTAAAATACGGGCAGGTACAAAACGCATAATGCATAATCAATAAGATATCTCATGAACTACAAGTGTTAGAGACATGAAACTTTGACACATAATCTATAGTGTCGAGATAGGCTTCATACAAATTTTCAGACAAAAACATAAAATCTGCAATAACTAGAGATCTAATTGTTGTATCAACTTGGAACTCTAAACAGTGTTAGATAGTGACAGAAGATATGAGCTCAGAAAAGTTCAAGTAACAAAATGTATTTTACAGACCGGAATTTGTGTAAAGCCCCATCTAGAAACAATAAATGATGTGTCAAACACTTGTAGCTCATGAGAATTCTTAGTGATTATGCATTATGCATTATGCGTTTTGTACCTGCCCGTAGAATACCATCAAAACAGGCGGTCGAATGGGAATCAGTTAGAATCATCTTACTTTCACCGTTTTACATATTATTTGTCAAATTATGAAGCCTTTCTACAGGGTGGCCACGCCTCCTAAAATCTCGCTCTAAATAACCTAAAAAAAATCTGACCTCCTAATATCTCCTAAAATTTGAGATTACAGTCCAATGTAATTTTTTTATTATAACATAAACTTATATACCTGAAGGTAAAATATAAGTAACTAGTCTAGGCTCACACTTTTTCATATGGAGCTCTTAACTTTACCGTTTTTATAATATTTTATATTCTCACCTAAAAAGTCCTAAATTCTCCTAATTTTTCAAATAAGATTTTCAGTGGCCACCCTGTTCTAGCTTCTAGATGTCAAATATACCTTCTAAAAAAGATTCTTATTCTCGAAAAAAAATTCTTATCCTCGAAAAAAAAATCCCCAAGGTATGCAAGGTTGTTGTATTATATATAGCTCTCTCTTTATTTTTCTAGATGACAAAATTTTATAACGAAAACGCATTACCGTCTCCGCAGCCCACTTTGACCACGTGATAAAAACATTGGTTGCTAAGCAACATTTTAGGATTAGATGACTATTCAAATACTACCATGTCCAATCGCCATACTTATGTTAAGACGATGTTGATTGCATGATTTAGAACGAGGCTGTTTTTGAATGGTAGAGAGAACTATAGAGATCACGTGAATTCGATATGTCGCACAACGCTACTCGACCGTCTATAAGGACAGCGTGTGAATGTATAGGAAATGAGTGATTAGAAGAAAGGCTTATGGAAAAATAGCCGAAAAGAAAATATCAAAAGAAACTAAGCATATAGTATTAAAAAGCAAATTTTTAAATTCATATTTCTCTTGCTGTGAAACCTGTCTCTCTTTTTTATCAAACTTTGTGCTGTTCTTCGTTATAAATAGACATATTTCTTAATAGCTAAGCAACTTAACTTTATATTTTTACTCTTAAAAGCTTTGAAATGCAGACCAAACATTTGTTTTGTTTTTATTCCACGCAACTTTCAGCGATATTTTGCAAGGGTTATTGATTTATGATTGAATTACCAGAGAAGATTGAAGATAAAAGTTCCTAATTTTATGAATAAGGTAAAAATCAAATCACTTCTAAGTACGTTCAAAATTGATTCAAAATTTACTATTTCTTTTTTCTCCGTGACTTTCAAATGCGTGGTGTTTTTTTTTTCTTTCTGATATTTAAAACCTTTTTGTCAAGATTTAGTTTTTGCAATTGTTGTGAAAATATTGTATTTTTTGCTCGACTACGATGTTATCAATATCGTTTGTTTTTTGTGTAGCTATCGATAAGGGGGAAAGAACGCCTTATAAATAGAGTTCGTCTGTCAGTTCGATACTATACGTTCCTCTATAGGAGAGTATCTTAATTTTGTTTGACAATATTCATCAAATGCCTCGTTCTTTCAAACACGTTTATTAAGAAGATGTTTACCGGTGGTCTCAAACCGACAGATGAACGATCTCTTAAGAGCCACCAGAAAGAGTATGCCATTGAATAAAACAAGGTCTTGGAATATTTAAATAAGGAAAGGCACAATTTAAAGCTTTTAACACACCAGCCCAGCTCTTATAGAAATTGGCTCCTGAACACAAAAAATTCGAAAACTGTATGAAACAAGCAGCAGATCAGAATGCTCTCGTTATTTCCTTGTTTTCGTTTTCCATTTTTGATTTCACCAGTAAACAGTTTTTTTTCTGGATTTCAGCTTTATATTTTTCTTGTTCGACTATCATTTCTATTTTTATCCATTATACCAAGTTTATGTTAGTTTACAATAAACAAAGCTGTTTTTCTGATACGCCCTCTTATAATCTGCTAGGTCATCTTTTTTAAACTTAGTTCAGAAGCCGTTATTCTTCTTGGATTTCTTAGAAATGTTTACTACGCCAGAGTGTGCTTTCTATTGAAATGATATTTCTTTCAATTGACGTTTCAATAGCAAACACTCCCCCATAGTGGTATTTTTTTGACAAAAGTGTTTTTCTAAAATTAACTATACTGACTGTAGTGGTCTTTCAAAAGACGAAGGATTTTTTTTGTCTTTTTATTTTCAGAGTGTCTCCTTGTTTTTTCTTCAGACATTTTGGTCTGAGATTTTAGAAAACAATTAAGTTTTCTTATTTTATTTGATACTTTGGTGGATTGTAACGTTCATAAAACATTAATTCGACGTCCATTATCACTCTCTGGTCGCGATATAGAGTAAACTCGATGTGACGTTTTACTGAATGTGACTAGGACACAAAATTACAAACGCTTCTAGGCAAATATCCTTCTTTGCCTCCTATATCTCAGTGAGTTTTTTTTAGCAAACTTGTGAAAAGAAAGAAGAGAAGATTTATGAAAACGAGTATTGTGAAGAAATTTTTATAAAACGAAAGTGTGCAATTTTTGATGAAATAATTCTACCATTATATTGTATGAAACCTTATATTTACTCTTTATTTTCCCATCTACCTCCCTTATTTGGTCAAGCTGGAGTTTAATTCGTTGCATTAAAAACAAAAGATTTCATTTTTAACTTTCGAAAGATGGAAAATGTACACACGAGATGTCTAACCTAATCCCTACCTTTCCTCCATTAAAGACTTAAAAAGTTGCAACTAGACAACCGAATATTTTCAAGACTACACATTTCCCATGATTTTCCACCATTTACTATAATGTATCGAATAAACACCACCTTCTTTTAAACCCCTCCCTCGAATAGACGTGTCCCCCTTTCTTAGATATGTTTTCAATAAACGCATAAACTTTATTTTCTGTAAAAATTCCCTACTGACACTTTGTTATTTTGGTGAAAAACAGACGCCCCCCCAGGATATAAAAAAATTAATAAGGCCACGGGCGTCTAATCGAAGCATTACGGTATTGACTTCTACAAATTAATTTCATGAATAAATAATAGCGAAAATATCAAGATATTGAAATATATAAATCACTTTTTAACCCACACCCATTTTTAAGCTGTAGCTGTATTTTTAGCAAAATGTAAAATAGTGTGGCCTTCCGTCATCCGCCACCTTCCAATTTTTATTCTAAATTCTTTAAAGGATAGCAGGAGCCTATAGTTATTATAGATAAAATTTGTCTCTATTTTCAAGCGAATTCAAAATACTTTTCTTCAAAAGAAAAGGCTGCGTTATTGAATATTTTAGGCGGAAGTCTAAAACATGCATCAAGTGAGTCGATGGTATTAATCAGATATTATTAACCGACAATTGACGGTGAATCAGATTTAAGTAAATTACCTAATTGTTAGACAAAAAGTATTGTTAAGTGGTGCGTAAAATCAATCGATGAAATGTAAACCTGGCGTCTTCTGGGTTGGTCATTTCATTCTGCGTAGAAAGCCAGGAAGAAAATTGAGCTGCAGCAAAATGAATTTCATCTTACTCGTCTGCTCTATCTTATGTAGTGCTCCTGTGTTTGCAGGCATATTGAAGCAAGAAGTGGGTGTTAATCAAACTGCTACTGACGATGGGGAGGTTATCTGAACAAACTCAAACATTTACTGTCTCCGCATGGGATTCTGAAGGCTGTGGAAGATGCCGTAACAGAAGTAGACCAGGAACGCAAACCATCGTCTAAGAATGCAGCAATAAGCGCGAAAAATAAAATCAACGAAACGACCAACAACCCTGTACCTATCAAAACGACGAACAAAGATTATACGTCTTACACAAGGGGTACTATCGACTACGTCTTCACGTCTATGAAATACTACGAAGACCAAAAAAAATGGATGGGAACCCACAAATCAACCCTGACCGAGGTAAAAGTGGCAAATAAAGGTACAAAATTGGTGGCCAAGTACAAGGACAAAAAAAAACAACCAGTTCAAAGCGATTTGACTAGCGAGGCAGTAGTGAACAACGAATACAAAAGAATATTCCAGGAAGGACGCCAAAGAAGTGCTGTCAAATCAGCAATAGCTTCGCTCATCGAAACACAAGCCATAAATAATCTCATAAATTGGGCCACTCCATACCAATTCAAACCAGAGGGAGAGACTATGTACTTGAATATTGAATTTGATCACATCCCACCTGGTAGTGCTACTCCTCTCATTGCAAACACATTTATAGATCTCTTCAAAAAGCAAGCACCAACTGTTGCCATATCTAACTTTGATCACCGCAGTGCTTTATGGAGGAAATGTTCAACAACTAGCGGTGATAAACCAATCATGAAGAAGTACAAGGAATTTGTGGAAAACAACAACTTCATGTGTGCCATCTACGCTAATTTGAAATGCATCAGAGACGAAGAAAAAACTGATTTAATATCAACGAAACAGAAAGCTTTTGACAGGTACAAGGACGGTTTTAAATCTCTAGTCAACCTCCATTACGACTTCGGCAGTGCCTATAATCCATTGCACCAAAAGCCAGTTGAGTTGGTCACATCAGCTTTTTGCGAGGTTGATAATCTCGTAGGATGTAATTCAAATGCTAAGGGTAGCAAGAAAACCAAATCAATTCCGGCCATAGACGAAAAGGATAAGAACAAGAAAGTGTACTATTATTGCCGGAATGTGATTGGGTGCGATGGAACGTGCGACAATTCAGAATGTGAATTTCAGGAACGCAATCTGAAGATTGACCAATACAACTCGCTTCAAGACTGGATAGACGGTGTTGCTGGTGTAGGAGGAAACTTACTGAAAGAATGCTTCACAAACCAAAAAACATGGAATAACTTGTTCAAATGATTATCGTCATACCAAAGGAAGTACTACTTCTTGGTCTACAAGGCATCTACAACTTCTTCCAAAGTGCATTAAATTTTACGGCACTTTGAAAACTTGAATCTTAACACGGCGGTCCCATAAGGTGTAATTTTCTCCCACGGAGCCACTTTAGGCTTTTATGTATGGGCTTTGATGACAAAGTTACACTTTTAAAAAAAATTTGAATAGTTCCAAATTTTTTTCAATAATTTAAAATTTTACTTTCGTTTCCAATGCTACTATGTCATCAAAAACATGTTTGATATAATCAAAAATGAATGCTGAATTCAAAAAGCTTTTCAAATTTAGTTTTTTAAAAAATGGTATAATTTTTTATTTTTTATTTTACGAGTATTAAATCTTGAAATATTCCAATCTAAAGTTTTAGGAGATCTGGAAACAAGGTTGCAAAAAATTGCTAATTTTCATTTTACGGGGGTAAATGTGGAAAATATGATATTTTTATTTCATTATTGAAATGGGTCCACACATATGATTGTGTTTCTTCAAATGACGTTAGTTATGTTTTGTTTATTTTTCTGTTTCTTAGCAAAAGAACATTTCCAATAGAATTTTTTATAAGAGTTTCTATAGGAAAATTAAGTTTCAAACTCAATTTAAACAATTTCAAAACATTGCAAGATTTAAGAGGCTGGGTTTAAAAAGAGTTTTAAAAAAGTTGAAAAATCTTGAAAATTGGTACACATATGCAACAATAAGAAATATAGATTTGACCTTGTAAATTTTGAAATTTTAGATTTTTAGATTATTTAGAGACAAAAAAATGATTTCAAACCCCCGTTTTTTTAGTTTTTTTTCACGCTAGCAACGCCATAGTAAACCAAAAATCAAAAGTTCTAAAGCCAAAATTTTTCTATTCTTAATAACATAACCCTTCACATATTTTTATGATTTACCATTTTCCAAATTAAATCAGTGGGAAAACTCATTTTAAGATTCTATTTTCTAAGTCTTATGAAATATAAAATTAAAACTTAATTTCCATGTAAAAAAAACTAATAGCCTATCAGAAAGTCCTGGTAAAGAGCAAGAAAATTTTTTGTTTACTCATTTTGCACTTTACTCCCTGAATTTCCCTATTACCTTATTTGGACATTTAGAAAAAGTTTGATATCTATAGCTTAGACTGTCGTATTAAAGAAAGTGACACCTTTTTTTAACACTAAATTTGACAAGGATTACATTTTTAGTATTGTTTTAAGATTTTCAGGAACTTTTATTTCCAGTGTCACATCGAATGACCTCATAGGAAGTCACGTGATTAATTTTGAAATTTTCAAAAATTTTAAAATTAGTTAAAAAATCATAACCAATATCAACCTCGTTCCCAGGGCTTTTCTCCGCTTTTTTTATTTTTTTTGACGACGCGGGAGATGGCCCTAGACAACTCTGGCCGGTTCTGCGTCGTGATTGGCTAAAAGAAATCTCTTACGTATTATGATTATTCCAAGGTTTCTCCTGCAAAATAAAAGCTCTTGTTACAGTTTATTGAATAAAAAACCATGTGTAAGAGGGTGCCGTTGATTTTATACTTAACAC
>JAYRBV010015223.1:0-12731 GCA_036023255.1 Mitrocomella polydiademata
TTATCAGTTGATTATTTGATTGACGTCATTTCGAAAATGCGTACAAAGAGACAAAATACGGCTTTTATTATATAGACATAGTATGCTTACCAAAAACACAAAAAAATTAAACTAAAAATATTTGAAAATGTATTATAAAATTTCACGGCATTCTGAGGTACATCTACCTGTTTTTACAACACATATTAAAATGAAAATATTTGATAATTCTTTTAACAAGACAATTAGCTTTCACAGCGCTAGAAACATAGAAACATAATAGGTATATTATACAAGCAAGGCAGTAGCTTAGATTCTAAGACCCTTATCTTCCTTGCCTTTGATAATCTGATTTGGGAGGAAGAGAGGGCTTAGTAAAAGTGATTTTGGCTGTTGATAATTTCAAATTCAAGTTTAGATTTGAACCAATTAAATTCATTGAAATTATTACATCATCACTGAATAATTGGCATATTTTAAGGCTTAAGATCGCATAATTAATATGTTAAAAATAGTAAATTTTAGGAATCAAAGAAAAGTTATATCCAACAATAAAAAGGTGAGTATAAATTAGAATCAAAACAAGTGACAAAACAATAAACAATATCAACCAACCAACAAAGATGCATCTCTTTTTTTCCTTCTTTATCTTTGTCTCTGCACTGCAGTAGTTAGCTTACTATCTTTATTTACATTGGAAATAATGTCCATGGCCAAATAAAGCACTAAGATATTATATACACGTATTTATACGTATTAAAAATAGTGTGTAAACTCAGAAGAAACCTTCTCCCAAGGGAAGAAATAGAAAAAATAGAGTGTGGTTTCTACACGCTAACGTACATCACAAACTGTAGAGTTACCTTTACAGTGCCTACTAAATTAGTTTCATTAGTTCATTCAATTTGAAATGGATTGTATGATATGAAACAAGAAAGGTATGTGAGCTGAGATACTGAATAAAACGTGACATAATTATGAGAAAGTTATTAAAGTCACTGATCTCACTTACTGCAATAAACGGCTAAATAAATATTCCAAACAAACTTTTTGGTCACATAACAAATTCCTCGATCCTGATTTGTCGACCTGGCTCATTGCGCCTGGCTTTTACCAAGCTCTCCTTTTTTCGCAAATCAAAAATCAAAAATCAAAAAATTGGAAAGCAGCGAGCGGGAAAAAGGTTGAGATGGAGACAAAGCTAGCAAAGCAGGTCAAGTGTTAAACAAATTTTGCTCTTGAAATTAACCTGAAGTAATCTGAATTTAAACTGTAAAAATAGCCTGTTCCTGGATTGGCTGTTGAAGAGGATTTTTGCTTTGTTTTACAGGAAATTTTTGGTCGATCAGCAGGGCCGTTGTTAAGCCATTCAAAACAACAAAAGATAGCTGAACAAAATAGAAGACGAGAAATGTCAAGAGAGGAATCAACTAGACGTATACAGCAGGTACATTTTACATTATATTTTGTATACCGTAAATGATCGATCTAGCGCCTGGGGCACTTATTATAGTCCAGAGGGGCACTAATTCGAAAGGAGTGCTTGACAAATAATGTCTATTTTTCATTATTTTACTTTATATTTTTACTTTTACTATTTTTTAACAATTAACTGGTAAAAAACATATTTTTATCCATATAGTTTGATAGAATAAAAGATTCTAAACAAAAAAAGGTTATTTATTAAATGATTATCTTTCTCTAAACAACAAAATATTTAAATATTGGCTTCGACAGCCCACATGTAACGTTATTTCGAGAAAGTCACTTATTAAATTATTTGGCTCAAAAGGGGGCGCTTATTTGAGAGGGGCGCTAACTTCGGAGGGGGCTCTAAATCGATAATTTACGATACACACAAAATTATTTTGTAAAACCCATTCCTTTGCTTTTTTCTGAAATTTTCCTTTTCCATACACACTGTAGCGTTCTATTCCTTTTACAAAATTCATTCATTTTCAGGAGAAAGTCTTAGAAGCTAACATGAAAAGTGAAGACCGTGTTGAGGAGCGTAGGTTCTTGAAACGCTTGCAGCAACAAAAACAAGAAGAAGAAATGCAGGAAGCATTGGAAAATGTAAAATTGTGTTTTTCGTTTCTATATATATATGTATTTCACTTTGAATTGTTCTTTTATTGACCCATTACACACATGTTCTCTATATATTCCTTAAAACCATATATATATATTAATTTATTTTGAAACTTTTTTATTAGGCTCGACTTCAAAAAGAATTACGTGACAAGCAGAGAGAGCAAGAAGAAAGGTTGGCTGAGGTAATTAATTTTGCTCCCAAGGGAAAATCTTTTGTATTTTAAAGTGTTACCAATTTTGTATATATACAGATTTAAATTGATTTTAAATAGGTAAATTTTTTAATATTTTAGGAATTGAATGCTATCAAATTAGAAACTTTTAAGGATGAGAAGCTAAGACAAAAAATTCAAGAAAACAGGTCTGTTTACCGCATACCATAAAAATGTTTTTTTATTCAACATTTTTAAGATGTGTCTTTAAATTCTTTTGATTCTTTCCATTCTTATTTTTTGTTTATAAATTTTTTTAAATCTGTGTAAACTAGACTCATGTTTTTTCAACACATGCTCTTCAATATTCCTCAACCACCAAATTAAATTCCCGCCAAATAACAAATTTTGCTAACCACCAAATTAAATTCCTGACAAATTCTATTCCCTTTAAAGCTATATAGAATTACAATTTTCACAATAAAATTTAAATTGATTTTCTTGCCTTTCTTCATTTAGTCTTGAGCTGCGTGATTTGAAATCCAAATTGAGAGCAGGCTACATGAACCAAGAAAGAGCTGCCCAGTTAGCTGAAAAGCAAGCTATGGAAGTTTACCAAAAAGTAAGATTCAACCATACATCTTTATTATTTAATTTTTGCCTTACTAAATATCTGATTCGATACCATAAATATCTTCTATTATTGAGTTTCAACAAACTTTTCGAATGTTTCCCATTTTTAAAAGTTTTATTTAGTATAGAAGTACACCTTATTCCCATTGTATTTTTATGTTGTAATATGAAGATTGCAATTACGCTTGCTACCTTAAACTAAACTACCTGTGTAGAAAGATATGTATTCCCCTTTCAAGGAGAAAATGGATCTGTCAACAGGTGAATAAAGACAGAAAAAAAAGGTTAAATCTGCTTGGGAGATGAAAGTTTCGATCTTTCAAGTGTAAAAGTTACTGATAAGAAATACTGATTATGTTTAGCAACGAGACGCCGAGGTGGCTGATCAAATGCAGAAAGAGTATCAAAGAGCCAAGGAGATGGAGGCCATCCAAGAACGCAGACGTTGGGAGGAGAGTGTTGAGTACCAACAACAACTGGAAAGACAACTCCACGAACAAGAGAACATGAAACAGCAGCAATATGAAGAATTTTTGAAAGAAAAATTAATGATTGATGAGATTGTCAGAAAAATATACGAGGAAGATCAAAGGTAAGAGAAAGTCATATTTTCCAGCTCTTTTTCTTACTTTATGATTCTTTTAGAAATTTCAGTTATCAATTATCAACATGTTTCAATGTATGTATGTATAGTATTTCTAGTCATCAAAACTTTGTTGCGATGTTTGTTATTTAACATTGTTGTATCTGCCATTTGTTTCTGAAAAGCTTTTGTTTATATCGGCCCTAAACTAGCCTAAAAGTATTACACATTGCTAACAGGTCAAAATTACGTGTCCACCTATTAAACACTAACAGAGAGTCCTTGCAGAAACTAGCTATAACACTCAAGAGATCATATGCTATCGATTTGGGCTTAGTATTTTTGGGAAATTATTTGAGATACTGTAAAGCTCGGTTTCAAGTAATATTTGCTCCTATCAAATCATTCCAAGGGTGTTTGCACTTTCATTACACATTGGAAAATATTTTTACTTCTAAGAAACTCCATTTGTTACGTGAAGACGAGATTGGTCTTGGGAATCTACATATAAAAGGGTGTTTCTGGGATTAAAAGGTCTATTTACTTGAAAAAATTGAGATTAATATCCAAAAAATGAGCCAGGAAGAGCCAATAAATGAGTGTGCTTTCTTTTCTTTCTTTTCGATTCACTTCAACTACATCTCATTTCTTTTACTTCCAGAGAGATCAGAGCCCGGCTGGAAAAACAAAAAGCAACACGGGAATATATCGAAGAGTTTATGGAGAAGAGAGAAGAGGTAAACTGTTTATTTTACCCCCTGATATAATGCAATTATTAGGAGAAATTTTCGCCGTTTTGAGCGAAAGCTTAAAATATTTTCATACACTTCTTTGTTGGGACTAGTCTAAGTGTCAATTTTTGTTGTTGTTTTTCTAGTGGAAAGCCCGCGAGTGTGAACAAATGGAAGAGGAGAATGAACGTATCTTGCGATTTGCCATGCAACAACAAGCGCGTGAAGAAAATAGGATGGCTGAAAAACGGTTGAAAGAAGAAGAATCCTCCGCAGTACAACAGGGCGTAAGTTCACAAGTTTTTTTTTCTTTCTAATTAAAAAAAGCATGATCTAAAACCATGGCGGAGTTCATTGATTGGATTACACGAGGCGCGTGACAGACTGCACCAATAAAATAGAGTTTTTTCAGGAAATCTAATTCAGTGTTCATATTGACCAGCCAATGACAAATCGATGTTTCGGGTCCTGATTATACTGTTGGGAATGTTAAACTTGCAAAACTTGCAACACTTAGTTAGATTGTCTCCTCTTTTTCTTGTGAGATACCGTGCATGCAGTTTTTGGCAGGCCTAAAACCTATCGACAATTCCCTGTTTGGAAATTACTGTCATGTTTTTGGATGTATCAAATGGTCCGCTATTTTTTTTATTCGAACATTTTTTTAATTTATGTATTCCTTTGTTTTTCAGTTAGCACAGAGGATTGCGAAGGAACAGACCGAAAGAGATGAAATGGAGAGGTTTGATTTTACGAATATTATTTTAAGTGACAAACATGATAGTCGTTGTATTTTTCTGTTCTGTATTTCATTAAAAAATATCATCCGTCTGCAATTTTTAATCAGAGTTTTTCTTTAAAGCTGCTGCTAAGCACTGCTTGTAATTTTTATAGCTCGCTAGTGCGCCGGGGCGCTTATTTAGAATTGAGGTTTTTGGAGGAAGCGCTAAATCGAAAAGGGCGCTTATAAAAGAAAGTTTATTTTTCAATTTTCTTGTTAATAGGAAGAGTATTTCGATGAACTTTTGTTTTGTAGAGTGCGTATGGAATTGTACGTTGAAGAACAAGAAGAAACACAACGCATAAAGGAAAAGGTAAGAACGCCACCCCCCCCCCCCCCGGAGGAGTTTAGTTTATACCAGATATCACCCCTTTTAATGCACTCAGCCGTATAGCTATTTCTTCATTCTGTAAGGAGCTGTTAAAGGTTTTGCTTGCTTTAAGGGGATTGTTTTTTGCTTGCGATTTTCGCGAATTTAGCAAATTTCTGACTCGCCTGATTCACGAAAATTAGCCCTCACAAATATTCTGCAATTTGCAAAATTACTGTGTATTTAGTAAAAAAAACAACAACCTTTTATGAACTTGTTTAACATTTCGCCGATTCGCGAAAATTAATCCCCTTGAGGTATTATATATATAGCTCTTGAAAGAATATGATAAACATTGTCTGTGATCATTTTATGATTCCTTTTAAAGAGGCGATGAAATGGTCAAAATACTCAAAAGCTTATGTGGAGAGTGTTGATACGGAACATAACGTAGTCAGGGATTTTTCCAGACACAAAGTTACTACCGTATAACGGTAGCATGAAACTCAATCTTGAGAAACTCAATCTTTCAACAATAAATGTTAGATAGAAACAAACTTCCCTTTGGGGTAACTCGCTGAAAACAGCAGTGTATGTTTTAAATTTGAAGGCTATTAATCTCTTTTTACCAATCTAGAGGTCAAAACCCCACTATGGGGCCCCGATTTTATTAGGAAACTCAATCTTAAAACGAAAAACGGTAGCTACAAAAGGTGCTTGGAATAATCCTGGCCGTCTTCCCTAATTTTTGACTTTTTAATGATTAACGATTTTAATGATTACCCCCGGTTGGGGTGATTCTTTCATGGCTGATATTAGTCTACCCGATATACCGTTTCGGGCTTTTTTGCCCTACTCTAGGTCTATCGGCATTCGTTAAGATCCGCGTAGTCTAAAAGTTGGAGAATACTGCACATGCGCACTTGAATCATAATAATAATCAAAACAAACGGCCGTTATTGTATTGTTTTTTACAGCGACGTTCTTTGGAGCAATATATGAAAGGCTTTGTTGTGGAACCTATTCTCCTAACTACTCTTAGCTAAACCAATTCCGATAGACCAAGAGTAGGGCAAAAAATCCCGAAACGGTATATCGGATAGACTAGTCTGATATTGGAACTGAAACTGAAAACGAAAGTGAGAAAAATTAGAATAGTTAATGAGAAAATCTTCTCGGGTGATTATTAATTCTTCTGGCCTTTGGCCTTCCTTTTATACAGGCTGAAGTTGAATATCGCATACGCGAGCGATTGGATCTTCAAGATACTATGCGGCAACAGATGGCGATGAAAGAGATAAAGAAGGAGGCGGAGAAGAACGAAGAAGAAGAGCTCAGGCAACAGGTATTGTGCTAAAATCTGCACAAGAAATCTATTTGTTTATAGGGAACCAAACTACTTTCCAGGGCCTTTTTTCGTTTTTTTTTATATTGACGACAAGTTGATAACTCCTTGACGAACTTCAGGTCAGTTCGAATTTTATGTGTAACGAAGAAAATATTTATCTTGAATTGATCGTAACCGTTATATTCTCTTTGTGTAGATGCTCGCAAAGTTTGCTGAAGATGATCGCATCGAGCAAATGAACGCGCAAAGACGCCGAATGAAACAGCTAGAACACAAGAGAGCTGTCGAAAGATTGATCGAAGAACGGCGTGCACAATTGCAGAGAGACAAGGTTCGTAAAAACTTCAGTATCCGAGGTCGTTCATCTGTCGGTTTGAGAGCACCGATCAAAATCCTCTTAAATGTGATTGAAAGAACGAGGCATTTGATGAAAATTGTCTCGATTTTTCAAACGAATTTAAGAGACTTTTCTATAGAAGAACGGATGGTCTCAAACCGACAGACGAACTTCAGTATCCATATGAAAGATGTACAATTACTAACAATAAGTTTCAGTGTATGAAACAAGGCATTAAACACAAGAGATAAAAAGATAGTTCGGTCTATCTGTCTGACTAAATGTCGGGTGAAGGCCGGCATGTGCCGCCAGGCCTCCAAGCTTATTTGAACAAGATTCCCCGATATTTTTATGATATGTACGTGAAGTGATCTCCATTTTGTTGTTTTCTTGGACTGCACTTTAGTAAAGCCTTTCAACGAAGGTGGAATTTAAAAAAGAACAACTAACCAGCTAAAAAGAATCCCGTTAATCATGGGTTACAAGTGAAGTTTCTTCAGAAAATTCCCCACTAGCTAGTATTAATACACTGCACCCAAACACTATACCCAAGGGCTCGATACTCAACCCCGCCGCAAGCCTTTCGGTGGTCAAAATTTAATTTCTGATCACTCTTTAATTGTAGGTGTTTGGAAAGGATGATTATCCTGGGGTAAATATTATCGGATGAATAGATAAAAATACTGATTACTCATCAATTCCCCATTTTTCTAAATTTCTTTTAGGAACGAGCAATTGAAGAACAACGCGAGATGGAGCGTCTCGAGGAATACCGTAAACAAATCATCGAAGAAGAACGGCAGCGACTGTTACGCGAACATGCTTCCAAATTACTGGGATATCTACCAAAGGTAACGACATTTAAAGCTCATGCTATGGAAAATATCAATTCTGGCAACCAGTTTGATTAAAAATAAAATAACCAGAAGCTTCATATTTTGGATAGAAAGTAAAGATCGAAAAAAACTTTCACTTTGAGAATGGTCGTTTGATTGTACGGTTGTTTGATTGTTATTCGACAATTAATTCCTTTTCAAAATATGAAGCTTCTGGTTATTTCATTTTTAGCCCATGCCATACTACTTTTTCTGAGGTTTACTGTGTTGCATCTGTTACCCAAAACAAACGAAACAACTAGACGCGGAAAAATCTGGATAAGATTGATACTATCGATTGATACCTGACAGATAACTGTTGTTGATCACCCTGCTTTTGGGTTAGTGAGTAGCACTAAAAAAAATTAAGGGAAATTTCGAACTTTCCAGGCCTTTCCAGCAAGTTTTACCAAATATACATGTTTCAGCTCGTTTCAAGCTATGTCCTGGAATTCTGTGATTTAATTGTTTTCTCCCAAGAAAGTCGTATAGTTCCCTTGTTTTTCTAAATTACCCTTGAATGTCCGGGGGCTTTTATGATAAGAACGTTGGAAAATTTATGCCTAATTCTTCAAGCCCTCAGTTTATCAAATTTCAGATTATACAGGTTTCGTCTTTTATAGCATCCCTATTAAACCCTTTTAAGGCCATAGAAGAAAGCCCTATAAATACTCGATACTTCTTGTTTTGTTCTTCAATGAATTGTCCTGGAATTTTGTCTTCGAATTTCAAATTTGTTGTTTTGAGTGGCCACCATGTATGTAACCAACCCATTTTTATTTTGTTTCCTAGGGCGTTCTTCGCGATGGGAATGATTTGGAAATGTTTGACCAGAATTTCAAGACAGCGTATGCCAGAACAAGACTCAACATGTTCGAAGAAGATGACGATGAATAAATTTAGACTTTAATCCTTATTTTATTTTTTTATTTTTATTTTTCATTTTTATATAAATACTGTACTGTAAATTATTTGTATGTAAGCGTAAGAAAATACTGATTTAAGACTAAACCCCGAAAGGTTCTCGTCATCTTTCACCGGTGCTATCCGATCGATTTCAACTTGAATTTTAAATCTTAAAGTACTATTTTATTCAGAATCACTTTTTAAACGCCGAAACATGTCTCTATGGTTATGTGCCCTCTTGAACTCGTGAGTCTAAAAAGAGGCTACTTATAGGACAAGAATAGTTTCTTTAAATATGGGATCATGGAGCCTTCATTAGTGGGATTGAGGGCCCCGTCACGTTGTTACGACACTGAATTAACAGAATGGTCAGCAAGGGGCTGGCTTTGTGTTGTGACTGATCAACGAGAGTTTATCCTCGTATTTCGTAACAAAAAACGTCTATATCGTATCTTTAAATTCCATCTACATGTATAAATTTGTCTCCTATTAAACTACTAATGCTCGAATCTTCTATTATATATGATGATACAAAGAATCATTGTCCTTCTGTGCAGTTCGTGCTCTCAGTCGTTGCTCTTTTAAATAATTATTTGTTGATTTCGTAAAACAGAAAAGTTTGATTTTATTTCGGGTGGTAACATATACCTGGAAAAACTAAAATATTACCTGGAAATACCTGGAAAACTAATATTAAATTCTGGTGACCACCCTTTACAATTTATAATGTTCTCGTCGTTCTAGAGAATGCTTCTCGCGTTCACGTTGCCACACGTTTCTCGACAGCTCGCGTGCACTGGGGCACGTGGATTTAAATACTTTTAATAATCAACATGGCCGCCCGGAAAGCTTATAAAATGTCCATGCCGTGTGTCATTGAGTTTGTACTACTTAAAGAAAAAGTTTCACCGTATTACCGCGCATCAACCTTGAGCCCAGCGCTCCCTTCGCATTTTTGATATCTCTGTGACTCCGCGTCATCACGGGAACAAAGAAGTGCATAAACAGAAAGCCCGTGTAAAATGTCATCATTATGTCAATAGAAAAAACTCTTCCCACTTTGTGAGTTTTTTTAATGATTTTCCGGTTGGGTTTTGAGTATTTTGTTTATCAATCGCGTGATACTTTTACTGGTAGTCGTTTGATGTATGTATTCACCCGCCCCTCAAGATTTAGGGTTAAGATAAGATAATGGGAACCTTTCTACGACATAATCCGGTTTCTCTCATCCAGTAATATTTCTCCAGAAACGGAAACAGGAAAATCCAAAATAAAGTTTCTCTCTTTTTTTCTCTAGACTTAATCCTTTTTTCCCCAAACTTTATCAGCATTTGAATGAATAAGATTAAAACATAATTCTCCTTGAATCCAACTTCAATTTTCTGAGATTTATGAACGCAAAAGCCGATCTTACTTTAGTAATAAGTAAGTAAGTAAATACATTTTCTCGTAATGCACCATAAGTTACATTTGATCGATTTTGGTCAAATATTTGCATTAAGTACCAGTACCTTGTCAAGAATGAATAAAAATGGTACATATGCTGCTAAATATAACTAAACAATTATATGGCTACCTCATAACCAGATAAGAAAATTGATATTTAAACTTAAAGGGACATTGGTAAGATTGGCGGTAAGCGAGCAAATTTTGATGAAAAACGATGATATTAATTCGTAAGATGCTATCACAAAGTATTTCGAAAATAATCGGAACAGAATATAAAGAAAATCTTTCTTCTAATCTCCACTAGTCTCTACGCGGAATCAAATTTCCCCGCAAATTAGTTGAATTACTTTACGGCACTTAAAAGTCGAGTCGTGTGAACTCAGGCTAAATCTCCACAATCTCACAAGGATTAATGACCGATTAGTACCAAAGAAACTTCTAGAGGATGTTTACAAAACTTTTATTCTCTGTAAACATGCGGGCAAATTGTGACGTCAATAAACTTATGTGTAAAAATCTTCAACTGTAAACTCTCAATGTTCTTGTGATGTTGGAAAATGGACGTTCGATGTACGTACGATTGGGGTGTACCTGGAGAACAGGTAACCACTAATCATCAGTTTCCACTTTTTCCCTCCTCGTTTTCCTCTTGAGAGAATTATAACTTGAAGTGTGTATATTTCCCCTCTCTTCTGGTTATCGCCAGTATAAAATAGGGACAATCGAGCCAATATGTGATCAATTACAAAGACAGAGTTAACTTGCAAACGAGTTACAATTAATTATTTTTCAGAAGAAAATCTCGAATTCAGTTGCTGAGGCTTGCAGATAATTCTTAGTAAGTTAAATTTTAATAGTTTTGACGAGTTCATGGTATGAAAATTTGTCCTTCTTTTGTATAAGTATAATCAAAATTACACTTAATTCGTCGAAACCAATTCCCTTTTGTTTAGATTTAGTTAAAGTCTTTCATTTTAGTATAATCATAAGTCGAAAACTTCTTTATAACGCGCGCGTACGTTATTTAACAACACAGATGGAGAATGATAGCCGGGTCGGGATTTAGTAAAAAATGAAAGTAGTTTTTTTCCCGTGCCGTACTATTTACAGGTCAGTTTAGTAACAGTGTTATGTACACAAAGATACGGCATAACAACAGGCTAGCAAGCTAGTCTAGTTTTGAACCGCTCTCCTTTTTCTTTTTTTTAAACTCTGTCAATATGTGGTTTTATTCGAATCGCTTTTTATCCTTTTTGATATTTATACGATCCTTACTTTTTATTTATATCATGAGTGAGCTCCTACACTGATACCAGAAAGTTGTAATTTTTTCTCACGTAGTCAACGATGATAATAAAAATAACAATAATAATAATAATGTTGTCGTAAAATGATTTTGTCCCTTCACGGAGGATTTTCATCAATGACAGTGAGCCAATTATTGTAAGCAACTATTGTTCGGAATACAAAGGAGCGCGAGACAGTTCTTTTTTATTTTAGACGCATTGTATGGAAACGTTGACAGAGGAAATTAAAAAAAAATTCTACAGCTTGGAATATTTTTTCCTGACATCGAGTTAAAGTAACCTACTGTCATCTCTATATTTATTTGTAGGGAAAAAATTACTACACTATGCATCTTTTCATTACGGTGGGTATTCTCGTCATCTTTTGGACTCATGGAGATTCCTTGGTAGAAGCAAAAGAGAGTGTGAGAAGGGAATTACCAATTCAAGATCAAAGAGGCACCGGAGATGACTCTGGATATCGTAAATTGTGGCATGATCGGGAAGGCCTGAACATAGCGACTAAAGCTCGTCTGTACGACTCCTTGATTGGTCAGTACGTAGGAGAAAATAGTGAACCATCTCGAGTGTATCATCGAAACTTTCAAGCCGCGCGCCATTTCAATCAGCTACCAGACTCCTCTACCATGAAGTCATCAGCACTCAACGATTTAGACGATTTGGCACCAGGAGACGCGCGATTTGATTCAATTTGCAAAATCAATTCTCTTCTTTGCACCCCCGGAGGCAGGGAAAGGAAACTCATACGGGCGGGCTCCCCTTATTATCGAAAGTTGGTGCGCGATTCTTTGGAACAAAGAGGAGAGAAATCAGACCCTCATAGTTGTCCTATCTTTTGTTCATGTCATCCTTGTGGTAAGAAGAAAATTCCGTTAGGGGATTCCCCTTACTACCGGAATATTGTGCGTGATTCCTTGATGAAACGAGATAGCGGATATGATGGATAAGCGAACGGTGATTTCCCTCTTTGTTGGCGATATTTTCCACTGCTCAAAAAGATTAACAACAATGAACAATACTTAGTAGAAAACCTTAAAGTTTTTGAAAAACTTGTCTGATTAAAATACTATTCTTTTTTGTTCAATATTGACAAAAGATATTGTGTTGTCACGAAACTACGTTTAATATTTTATGTTTAGCAATTTACATATCGTGGTTCTTATTGTGCGTTAAGGGCTCTGTAACCCCTCTCCTGAACTTTTCCAAACACTTATTGTGAATTATAGAGGCAAAATCAGTCAACAAG
>JAYRBV010015234.1:0-12728 GCA_036023255.1 Mitrocomella polydiademata
CTACTGATAAAATAATTTTGAATAGACGTGGTCATAAAAAACTAAAGACGTTTCTCTATTTATATTTTATCTCTATGGTTGTTGACAGGGTTTCCTGCCAAATTAACCTGGGTAATTGTTATTTTCACTTTTACATTTTAAAAATATTTCTTATAATCATATATTTTTCCAAACATTTACATTTAAGTATTTCAATGAGAATATACATATACATCAAGAGAGAGGAAATAGAACGTCTCCTGTACATCATTCCCTGTGCACATAAACCTTTTAACGTGATTTTCCGCCAAGTCAGGCCATCGAGATATTATGAATAGAGTTAGATCTTTATTTTTTTATGACAAAATCTTTAAAAAATCTAAAAAAAAATTATTTCAAAATCCTTATAAAAAAATATCAGGCTCGTCCTAAAGTAAGGTCTGTTTTACATTTCAAATTCTGGAAAGGGTGGTCTTACTTTTTTTGCAGTCTTGAATTTTTCAGCTATAATTAAGCTATATGTTATTTATTACATGGATTTGAAATAAACAAAAATATGAATACAAGTAGGGAGTAAAAGCCTTTTTAATGAAAACTTTAAACATGTAATATCTTCCAATTGGCCGAATCGTTGCTAAGACATGCAAAAGTTTAAATCTCAGCTCGCTAGCCTGTTGTTATGCCGTATCTGTGTACATAACACTGTTACTAAACTGACCTGTAAATAGTACGGCACGGGAAAAAAATATATATATACTAGCTGGTAAACCAGCGTCACAAGGACGCTGAAGAGACTGCTTACGCAGTGAAAGTTACAAGCGCCCTTCGGGCTTTCATCTTGAAAAGTCTTTGTTATCTCAGGCGCCCTACGGGCTTGTCTATTTACAATATAATAACATTAACGTAATTAATAATTTCCCTCACAGCTCGCGGCTACCATTAATGCGTACATAGATAGATAGATACAAAATACGGCTATTATTATATAGACGAAAGGACCTTATTATTCATACAAATCTTGTCGCAGAAACCTTTAATTTCAGTTTTTACAAGATTGCATGTGATTGGATTGGTTTTATTTATTAAATACAAACAATAGATTCTATTTCTAGCTTTCTAAAGAACGAATTTGCATTGGTTTCATGAGCCAATGAAAAGTAACCTTGTAAAAAACTTCAGCTCATCTGAAACTTTTGCGAATGGTCATTTTCAACAGATTCGCGAGACCAACCTCGGTCCCAGGGCCTCTTCTCGCTTTTTACGGCCGTAAAAAGCGAGAAGAGGCCCTGGGAACGAGGTTGTCGCGAGACAAACTTAACACGAAAGGATCGATTTGGCAATTTCAGGTTAAAATCGCTACAAATCCGCCACATTTTTGAAATTTCAAAATGTGTACGAGTAAGGAGAATATAACAAAGGACACAAACAAATACGTTTTCATCTATGCATTTATTACTAGGTCAGTTGGAACAATAAAGGGGAAATTCTTTCACAAAGTCAGTGTGCAAGTATTACCTAAAAACAAAAAATAATTTTTTTACATTATTTTGGGGGGGTTGTTATCTAATTCTTAAAAATAAATATTTTTTTAATGTATTATCATTTTGCATAATATATAGTTAAAATAAAAAAAACTTCATGAACTTCTAAACAAAAAAAAAGCGCCGTCTTATATATAGAATTGTGTAAACATTCAAAGTTTTCAAGGCCCGGACTTCCATCTCAACCTTTAGTATTAAAAAGACGTCAAATCAGTAGCGCTTAAAGATGTCACAAGAAGTCATTAAAAACTTACAAAGCAATGGCCTATAAGGTCACGGTCAACACACAAATTCGTGCATCTGGTAGCATAGAGCTAGTTTGCAGATGGACTGGCGAATAAACGAGGTTTATAACGCGAATATAATTTCAGTTTTTTGATTTTCCAAACTTCGACTTTTTCACTCTGATCAGAATTAACTAATTATTCAAACCATACACGATGCCTGCTGTGTAACGTATAGTTCGTCTGTAGGTTTGAGACCATTCGTTCCTCTATAGAAAAGTCACTTAAATTGGTCTGACAAATCGAGACAATGGCTGCTTACAGGTAAATCTATCTCACATAACAAATTGCTAATATCAAAGCAGCTCAAAAATAACAAAAATAAAAATGAGCACAACGTACAAAGAATGTATGTACGTCCGCGTCCGCTAAAATTTCGTAATCCACGAATGTCCCAGTAGGCAATTTCGTCAAAAACCCACTTTGTAGGAGAGTGTTTTCTATTGAAACGCAAGACGTAATGAACGCAATTTCAATAGAAAACACACTCCTGCGTAGAGGTAATTTAGTAATTTAGTGAAATATTCCGATTTTTGGCGGACACACCTGTGACGCTTTAGACGTGGCAGCCCTTGATGAACAGTGAGTATTTATAAAACGAAAATTAAATGAAAAATTAAATAAAAAAACAAAAATATTATGACGGTTACGAAAACAAACCGTTCACACAATAAACAAAAAAATATTTTAACGACAAAAATAAACTTTATGTAGGAACGAAAAATAATTAAATTTGAAAATAAGCAAGACTCCAATATTTAAAAACTCCAGCGCTGTAATGCTGTAACGGCTACGTGACGTAAACGGAGTCCACGGAAACATAATGGTAGCATCCCATTAATTAAACCATGTTAAATTCACCTTTAGTGCATCGACAATATGCGGGTTACGGTATTAGGATAAAAAGTTCGACAGACCTTTTGTCAATAATCATTATAATAATAGGCAATCCATGTGGGTGGACACTTCACTTCTTATAGACAAGGAAGATATAGACACGTATATCGACCAACGGCGGTCGATCAACCCATTCCATAACCAAACTCAACAGCCGGCATATGTCGGCATGACTTTCCATGACGTCGGCAACGTCAAATCGGTATTCGCCGTACGACGTCAGCATTTTGTACTTGTCGTTTTCCTTGAACTTGCCTAGAAAACAAAAATGACTTTTTTGAAATGATAGTAGCCGGTAATACTTATAATTTTTCGGGGTCCTGTAAAAAAAAATTTAAACTTGTTCTGAATGTATTTCGCAAATTAGTTTCAATGAATTTTCAATTTTTTTAAGCGATCCGTAATTCAATTTCCCACAAAATTGTCTTTGTTAATACCTAAATAATTTGGACAATAACTAATAATAACTTTGCTTGGAAACTTGAATTTAAAATTACGTCAATTTTATAAACAATCAAAAGTAATTTTTAAACATTAAGAATTTTCTCAGGGTTGTAACGAATCGAACGAAAACTTCTCAGCGCCTTAAAAAAAAATACCCAAATTTTGATTATTTTGCCTGAAGTTTCTTAGAAAACCCCTATTCACCCCTAACTACGAGTTTCACATAGAAACGACGATGTAGCATATTAGATTAGAACTAAACAACGCCATTCTCGCTTGAAATTCTGCATTGGGCCATAATTGCACCCCTGTTTTAAATCACATTTGCCGTTTAAAAAAGTTTGCTATAAAGGAGAAAAGTTGCACAGATGTTGTAAAAAGTCTCCTACCATTCTGTTTGAAATCCGCACGAGGAAACACGAGGTTTTCTACATATTTCTTTAATTGAGGTTGTGAGTTGTCAATGATGAGAAAGGAAGAGCCAGAAGGAGCAGCCTCGAAGATCGAATGGAAACACGAGGCAGCGTAACCATGATCCAAGATGGCCGACACAAATTTGACGAATGTTAGTAGCTTTGACTAAAAAAAAATATGTAACGCACATTAAATCATTTCAGACCTTAACCCTATATTCGTACTAAGCGCTCCCCTCCCGCTCTTTTTCCTATAAATGCAATCGAATTGAAACTTTGTCACTTTGTTTAAAATTTTATCAAGCGCGTTTCTGCAAATTTTAGGCCCCATACCTTTAATCACTCAAATATTATAGGCAATACTTCAAGACCACATATTGAAATTCAGCTAAATCCAGCCAAAAATGACTGCGAACCAAATTTTGACATTTTGAAGTAACAGTCCGAACCTCTTCGTACTTAGAACAAGTTCTCATATTAAGAAAATTATTCTTTCAAAATATAAATTTTGATGTTAAACGCAATTTCATGACGTTATGTAGCGCATTTGTCGTTGTATTTTTAGTAATTTTTAAAGTTGGTAAAAAACTGTAAATAGATTTGTATTAGCTCACATCAGTTTGATTTTTAAAAAAACTACACTTATCCGTCTCTGCAGTCTGATACTAATAGCTACTACATTACTGCAACTTGTTCTTCTTCTTCTAAGTCAATGAATGCTCTGAACAAACAATCACTCCTCTTCCCATGACCCTCACTCATGGGAATATACACGTTCAAATAACCAATGGTAAACTCATCTCTCAAAACACATATGCATTTAGATGGTAAATCATGAAATCAAAACAGAAAAAAATAATTACGTCATGGCCACCATTTTTTAATTTATGTTTTTACGCTTTGTACTTTTTTAAATGTAAACTACAATCCTGTAGTGTTCCGTTGCATTAACTTATCAAGATCAAATTAATTAGAGGGGATGGGGGACCAAAGGGAACAAAGTAGAGACGTTATTGGAACGTAACAATAAATTGGCTGTACTAAGGATTCGCATGGCAATCTTAATCCATCAATCATAAAATGAACAAAAATCAGCCCCAGTCAAATACCTGTCTGATAAGCTCAACTTGTTCTTTTTTCAATTTCTTTTGGGCGTCAAAGTAATTGAAATCAAAGTCAGCCCCAAGTCCTTTTTGCAGCAGATACTTGGCGTTGTGTTCCCAGAAGGTGCAGTTGTCAAACAAGTGATATTTGGTGCTGTCGGGTAGGAAAGGGTGGAGACCAAGGACCTCACTTCCGGGACCAGCACCAAAACAACACACTTGAAAGCTAAAATAACAAACAAACAAATCTATATATTTGTCAATCTGCTGCTACTGTAGCTAAATACATATAACAATTTTAAGAGGATTTTAAAAACACTAAATTATTTTTGTGTCCTGCAAAATTTCTACATGCTAAAATAAATCCACGTAATTTACCTTTGAACTGGAGTATTTAGAAAAAATTAAATTCACCTTTCAGAAGTTGATCTCTTTGCTTCGGCAAGTAGTTCCAGAAGTGATGTGAACTGTCCTTGCAATATGATATCGTAGACCATGCTCGCATGCACAGGTGTGTACACAGCAGTGTATGCCCATCTACTCTCTGGGTCAACAAAGTTTGACAATCCACTGGATTGCAATGAAAACATGTGTGTTGTGAACTGCATTTTTCGTTGTAATACCTCGTCCCAAATGTTTGGAGGGAGGCCTGTTAGCTTTAACTCGAGTTCCGTCTTTGATCGCAGCGAAATAATTTCCTCTTCCAAAACTCGAACAAGAAGTCTGGAAATATAATCTAAATCAAAGAATATTACTATTAACAGAAGAAGTTTTCCTGCAAAAGGATCGTTTGAATGCAGAGTTATAAGATACTACTTACAGTACAATAACGATATTTGATGTTTTCTATTTAGGATCTTATCATTTCAGAACTTAAAATTTAGGAACTGGTATGAAATATATTGTTTTTCACTTACCTTGCATTGTAGATAAAAAGAAGGCGGGTCCTCCTTTATCTTTGCCTTCATCAACAATTTGCGACTGCATTAACACGGCATTAACATCAACTTTGTGCTCAGCTAAACTTTCTTCCTTACCAGCCACAACATTTGCATAAGACATCACACTGAAGAACTCTTCTTTCTTTTGCTCACTGGCCGTGATCTTTATACTGGAGGAGGAGGAAGAGTTCAAAGTAGGCTCATCCGAAATTTTAGAGAGGTACCTTTGCTGCAGAACCACTCGGTACAATGCAATATCGTCATTCATTCTGCATTCAAAACAAATAGTTCTCTTGTACAGTTTATGGTCTCTCTTGATATCCAGCTCGCGTACCAACTTTGTAGCATCGTCACCGTAAGCTTGAGAGAAGACTGAAAACGAGCAAACATACTTGTACTGGCAGCATAAATTGCACTGAAGAATACATTGACTTGGGCACAAATTCGATAGCGATTCAAGAATCTTCTTGGTGTCTCCAACTGCTGTACAATCAATGCACTTTCGGTTGCGACCAGTGAAAACAAACCAGTGAGATATTGGAAACATACACAATGGACTTGCATTCAAGCATTGTGAACATTTCTGCAGACGATAATAAACACAGTCTTTACATATACATGCCAGGTAATCCTTTTTAGGTGGTTCTATCTGCTCGAATTTCTTATACAAATAAGTCCTATGCCTTTTGCTAACAAATATATCATCACTCTCAACAAAGTGGTAACAATTACAACACCAATATCCATTGACATGCTTTTGAAGGATGGAAATTTCAGATTCTGCGCAGGGGGCTGATGATTTTTCTCCAAATGTACTGTAGGTCGTTCCGATTGTTCCGATTGAGCCCATTTTACCTGGACATGAAGAGAAGTTTATTTAAAAATAGTCAATTATAGCAAGTTAAAAAGAAAATCTAGAATGAAATTTCCCAGATATATACATTTTATTGAACTTTATCTAGTTTTCACAAGAGCCAAAAAAAAGGAGGAGTCTGGTTCATTGCACGCCTAGATGCTTTATTCGTATCATTCAGGCACACTTTAAAAATAAAGGTGTAAAAAGCTTGCCTTCAATAAAATTACCTCCCAAAAATAATGAATAATGAATAAGCTTGACTGCATCAAAATGGAAAGTTGTCAATACAGTAAACTTAAAAAAACGTTATATACCGTAAATAATCGATTAAGCCCCCACTCCCAAATAACCCCCCTCCCGAATAAGCCCCCTCCCCCAAAACCCATTTTGACAAATAAGCCCCCACTCCCGAATAAGCACCCCTCCTGAATAAGCCCCTTCCCCAAAAACCCATTTTGACAAATAAGCCTCTACTCCCGTATTCGAATTCACAGTAATTTCAATATAGTTGATAGGGATTGAGAAAATACTACTATAAACAATTGATTAAATGGTATTTATTTCGCAGGTTGAGGTATTAATAACACTCTTGGTTATAACATCCAATTCAAAGTTAGAGTGTTTTCAAAGTTAGAGTGTTTTTCTTTTTTTTCGTGCAACTTGTCAACTAGATTTTTGCATAATTTTACAAGCCCCCCTCCCGTTTAACCCCCTCTCCCGAATAAGCCCCCTCCCCTAAAACTCATATTGACAAATAAGCCCCCGGGGGCTTATTCGATCATTTACGGTATACATAAAAATAAACTTTATTATTTTAAGTTAGTTTTAGTTTTACTGTAGTCTGTCAACTTTCCATTTTCGAATATCCAAAAAGAGCTTTGGAGACATAATCTCTGTGTCACCCAGGACAGCCCATGTGCCACGACTTGAGATTACATCGTTTTATTAGTTTTTGCTTGTAAAATTTTTAAATAAATGTTTGTTTTTTAAATAATAATATAATATAACATAATTTTATGTTTTGCAAATGTGCGCAATATAATCACCATATTCAGAGGAGCACCATGTTTGTACCCAAACTTTGCAAATTGATATGTTCAAGTGTATATACTTTTAATAAAAAATATGACTTGAGCAACCAAAAAATAAAAATGTTGCTTCAAGTCATATCCATATTTATCATTCTGCTTTTTTGTTTTTTTGGTTATTGACCCCGCAGGCGAAGCGCAGCGTAGCCAAGGAGGCTATAATAGAGTCCCGGGTGTATAAGGGCGTAATATGGGAATCCTATCTCAAAATATTTTTCAGTTGTTTCAGTAGTTCTGACTAGCACACTAAGTGTATTTTAATGCAGTGCGTTTCATTTTTGTAATCTAAAAAGTATGCGGACTGCACGGCCGATAGAGAAACAACATTAAGTTTTATGGTTCATGCGCACCGTAGGGAAATGACGTAATAAGTAATCAATCAAAGAAATCTTTTGATGATAAAATAGACAGTGATTAGTGTATTCCCATTTGCAAGTGAGTTGTATCACCTTTCTATACTGATGATTTTGAAGTTGAAGTTGAAAATGATCTAAGACAGATCAAAAGATGTTGATTAAAGCAATGTTTTTATTTGTTAAAATTCTGACTAGATTTACAAGTTACATTTAAACTTTTTTACAAAAAATTAATAAATTTCGTGAAATGAACTTGTCTCTTTAAATCGGGCTGGACACAACGCGTATACTTCGCTCTCGAAGAGAAGAAGCATAAGCAAAAAGATGGCATGCCTGGCTATTCCAAATATTTATTTACTCATGCGTATTTGTACCGTATGAAAACAGTGTCCTTAGTTCTAAAAGGTTCCTAATAATTTTAGAACCAGATCAACCAGAAAGCAGTGAATGTTTTTTTTTGGTTTTGAAAGATGTCCTCAACTTTTTCAGAGTTTGACAGAATCGGGGGCATCTTAGTGGAAGCTATGACTAGTATATAAATTTTTTTATCACAGAAACAACACTATTCAGCAGGCACATTAAGACTAAACACATTTGAACATTTGTAGAATATTTACTGTACCTATGTACAGTACAGTAAACAGTTTAGAATATTTACATACTGTAGTTTTAGAAGTCATCTGGGAATTTTTGTTGCAATACGAACACCCATTGTTATGTGACATCATTTCTATTGTTTAAAAGCGAACAAGGGTCAAAATTCGGCAAATTTGAGCGAACGTACTTTTTGAATGCCCCCATAGGTAAGAAAGCTTGTTTTTGTTCTGAAAAATGTAAAAAAAAGAACAAATATTTTTTTATCTACTGTAAAGATCTAAACGAGCATAACCTCTGAAATTCTACTATTCTTTAGCAGTTATACATATGTCCAGACATCTCATGAAAATTTCATTGAAAAATATACAGTATATATATCCTACCGTAAGTTATAAAAATAATTATTGTTTTTTCTTCTCTTTTACTGAGAAACTCCTACAAGATATTTATTTATTATATACCTACAATTTTTTGAGACGTGAAAATGGTGTATTATTTCTAAACTTGATAAGCTGTATAATAATGATTTAGTTTGTAGTATGATCTGGTGCTATGTGGATGTCTTTCTACAGATTGGAAGAAAAATATATATTTATAAAGGGTTCACAATTTTACCCAGTGTTCAATGTTGTATACGTAGATTGACGGTAATAAAATATTATTTCTATATTTTTTTAGAAATAAGAAGTATTAAAATCATAATGATATTCAAATTGAAGGAGCTTGAAAAATGGCTTCAAGTCACCATCTTCGAAATATCCATAGCCACTGTTTCTGCGTTGGTGTTTTCAATATTACTAGCACTGAAACTGGAGAATGTTTTAGATGCTACATGGTGGACCATTTTTACACCCCTGTATGCATGTGACACTCTTGTTGCTTACTTTGATTTAATTGTCTTCATACATTTGTATAAAGCAAACGAGAAAAGTGTTGCCGTAAAACGAATCATGATCAACACAACAATTATTCTGTTATTGATCATCTTTAAAGTGTTGCTATGTCAACAGTTGGAAGGCGTAAAGCAAATGAGATATGCAACCATTCATTCTCCGTTGTTCATATTGATGTTTGTGTTACTGGTAAGATCTTGTATAGTGTCCGCAAATACTTAGATACAATATTCAAGTTATAAAATATAAGGGCGATATATGGCATTGGTGACAGAAACACATACATGTTTTTCCACAAAGATAATATGGATTCTGGTACGTGGATCTCGTGTATATACATACGTTGCACATCACAAATAGAGAAAGAACAAATAGAGAAAGATAACCCATCAATGTGTGGAAACAGCTAAACATGATAGTTCTTTTACAATTTAAGAGATCATAAATATTGTTAAACATGTAAATGTGTCTTTAGATGAAGTTATTTACTGTACATTTATATGATACTATTTTGAGTTTTTTTTTTTTTAGATTTTGTTTAAGCGAAAGAGTTATAAAAAGGAGAGAAAGAAAACAACAGATAAATTTTGTTTTTTTATATCTTAATAATTCAATTTTTCAAGAATAAGTGAGAAAAATTACAAACAAGGTCAAGCTGTGAAAATACTTACTAAGTTCTTTTGCGGTTTAACCCAACCGCGAAATTTTTGTATTTCGCGGGAAGAAACTTTTGCGGATACACGTATAACAAGCCTGAATTTCATAACTTGAAGGTGTTTTTAAATAAAAAACCAAGAAAATGTATTGATTCACAATGTGTCATAAATTTCGCGGGAATATACTTTTGCGGAGAGGGCAAAAACTGCAAAAGTTTCTTCCTTTAAAGTAGTTAAACCGTTTGCAGCGGCTGAAACTCTTAGGTGGAACGTGATTTTAATCATCTTGTTTATTGACTGTCAAAATATAACTACTTATGACACTCCTTCTCAAGTTTTCGCCGCCAGTTTTTTTTATCCCGACGGAAAGCACACAAATTAATTTGACGAATTTAATCAATTGCCTAACCTTTCCCGTCCCATGAACATAGACAAATTTTCTGCATCAATAGAGCAATTGTATAGAATTATTACTCCTTATCAAAACACTATAAAGGAAGAAAGTTTCGCATTCAGCTCAACCGCGAAAGTTTTGCATTTCACGGGAAGAAAATTTCGTGGTAATGTTGATTAATTATGAATGCCCCATATTCGGAAGGTAAAACTCTTAATTCTTTCAGTTTCATTTTTTCAAGTATGGAATTCTCACTTTTCAAGTTCGAATTATACATCCCGTCTCTAAATACTGGCTCTTATAAGTTAGGACTGGACATCTTATGAAAGTTACGAAAACCTTTGGAACGGGTGTGTATGGCATGGCGACCTTATTAGGGTAATAAATCACGAAATATCATTTTCCTTGGAAGCACACTACGTATAAAATGAAAAAGTTAATTGATTCTGCCTTTGTTCGTGATTTAAAAGGATTTTATTGTTGGACCCGGCGAATCATGAGCTCCGTAGCCATCAACGATTTCTTAGTACCTAGCCACTGCTTCCATACCAAACCATACCACTCAACACCATTGCTTTCTTGCTCCAAGTAAACCGGCGAGTTTGGATAAAATACTCCACAAAACTTAAACCAAAATCCTCCTTTACCATCCCATCTATTTGCACAATTACCTTGCTGATATACATCATTATCTTTGTCTTTCGTTGTGAAACGGTAGCCATTGTTTGGACTAAGTGAATCAATTGTTCCCGATTCTTGTTGACCAAGAATCAATTTATATTCATCCACCTCTGGCTTCACCTCGAAGCTGTCATATGCTGACAATTGACTTTCTCCATTGAAACGTGTCCCACTCACCAGAACCCTGTGCGGTTTGGATGATGTAATTTTATGAAGGTTATCATTTCCCAACCAAAATTCCCCAACAGGTGAACCAAATCCGTTCTTGTAGTCATTCCAGTTTCTGTCGAAATTTTCACTTCCATTGAAACGATGTTGAAATACCATCCAACCGCCTCCTTTAACATTCATGTTACAACGTACATTTGTCACAACTGTGTCACCAGGTAAAAGGACAGGATAAACGCCTGTTGTTTTTGCACCCCCATTGTACCAATCTAAACAATCTGTGAATCGAGTTGTTGTGAATACAGCTCTGGTGTCTGTTGTGAGACTAAAATTTGACAGAGTGTTGTAGAAACTACAACTATGTTTCTTTTGGTTGATTGTAAACATCAAACACAGCTCCTCACACATGCAAGTACCAAGGCAGTAGCCATCAGCATCTTCATATACATCACTAGTTCTGTATGGAGAACTGGCAAGTATCAAGTTGGTGTTGATACGGTAATAAAGCTCCTTCTTCTTGCACGCACCAAAATGTGATGTGAGGATCAGGAAGAATAAGGTAACCTAGAATAATAAATATTATGCTTTTATACTATTACTTCTCTGGTTGTTAGTGGTGTTTGATTTAATTTTTTAATTTATTAACAATTTAAAATCATCTAATTAAATTATTTCCTTAATTCCAATGTTGCTTACTACATAATGGCTTTGTATGCAGTACAACAGTACGAAAGCAGGGCAACAAATCGTAACTTACTTTAAGCCGCATCCTAGCTTCCTCCGTATGATGAACTTGAAGTAGTTTTCAAGAACGAAATATATTAAAGTATTTCTTGATTTAATCACATGAATATTTTACTACTGAATTCATCGTTGTAAGAAACAAATTCATTGTGTTGGAACAAACAAATTGTGAGAGCGCCGAAACTCCTATTTTCACACCTCGACGATATATTATTTATTTATTATATATATAGATAGTTTTTTTTATATACACCCCATAGTGTATATAGGGGGCCACCATATAGCCTCTTCAGTTCTACTGTACATACTATAGAACCTGATAGAACTGATGCTACTGCTATCAATCAGAGCCCTTCAATGAGCCTTTATGGAATCATGAAGCGATTAGCCAATTTCGAGGTGAAATCTCTTTATAATAAAAGCACTATTCTGTCTGTCAGTGTGTGTCTGTAATCTGATTGGTTAATAACGTTTCAAAATGGTAGCCCTCGCAGTGGGAGAAATAATTTTTTTTTAATTTTGTATCTATCTTTGTACGCATTTAGAAATTTTGAAATGTTTGAAATGTTTGTAGAGATTTTTTGTGAAAAATATATATATTTTTAAACTCTCCAGGGAATTGTAAACTAACTATATGTCACAAGGGAATCAATTAATGACTTCATAGTTAATCTACACTTTTTTAGAAGATCA
>JAYRBV010015245.1:0-37977 GCA_036023255.1 Mitrocomella polydiademata
TTTTTTGTTGCAATTCTTTGTTTATCATTTTAGATGGAGTAGTTTTCCTCATGTTTAATACCACATGTGATAGCAAAGATTTTTTGTTGCAATTCTTTGTTTATCATTTTATCACGGCATTAACCTTAACTCGTGATTACGCAATCCGTTTTCACGCTGAAATTAAGGAGGGGTTTTGATTCGTCAGTTTGTAGTGATTTTTAATGATTTGCAAGATGGCAACTACAAGAAAGATGCAATTTTATAACCCGAGTGGAAGGGCCGAAAGCAATGCAAAATAAGAGCATTTAATTGGCTTTTTCTTGTTCTCTTTTTTCGTGGGTTTTGATTGGTCTACAGGTCCTTGTTGACGGGTCAATATTATCCCGCATTAACCAGGCTGACGTAGTAAGATATAAAAAGCAAACATTTAGAAGTTCGCAAGCTCTGCAATAATTTTGACGTCAGTTAATATTTTTCGTTATTAGCTGGTGATTACGTCATCCGGTTAATACGGGAAAAATGCAGTGTTTTGATTGGATCACAGCCGGTCTGTATGTAGCGATACAGACCGGTTGATTCCAAAATGGCAGCCAAGTAAAAGATGTAAACAAACAAAAAACACTTTATAATGCATTAAATAGTTTGCTTCAAAAGAAATACAACGAAAAAAACTTCCACCCATCAACAAATACTTTAACAACAACATTCATACCAAAACAATGCAATGGTTGTTCCTTTTATTCGAATTTTCTTATTCGAAATGTCTCCCAGAGTAAATATTTGGGTTTTACCCTGTGCAAAGGGTTTGTTTATGCTTTTATCTTTCTCAAAATACGTTTAAAACACATTAAGAGAGACACCAGTTAATAAATACAATACAATCAGTCTGTACTTATTAATAGTATTTCCCATCTATAGAATTTATGGTCCTAAAAAGTCTCTGACGTGACATAAAGTTGATAATAAAATTGAACATAATTTGTTTCAACAGGGGGATTTGATTCATTTGCACACGGTAAACGCTCAGGGTTGCCAACGTCCTAGAAAACCCTGGAATTTTTCTTTGGACCTGGAAAACCCTAGAAAATCCTGAAATTTAATGAAAAAGTGAATAAAGACCCGTGGAAACCCTGGAATTTATAATGTTCGAAAAAAAATACTTTATCACAGAATCCAGGCAAAATTAAACATTTTTGACGACCACAAAAGTTAATTCACGCGAAAATGTATCCACATAAAAGTACCCTGGAATTGTCAAAAATACCCTGGAAAACACTTGAATTTCCTGGAATTTAAAATCTGAATTTTGCTGGCAATCCTGACGCTTTTTAAAAATGCAAAAAAGAAGTGGAACCAATAAGCAACAAAAACAACTAAAAACCCAGATAATATAAAATTAAAAACACAGGGGATTGCATATATGTATTAATTGAGCCTTTAAAAAAGTTTAACCATCTTTCAACCATGCGTCTGCATTTTGTCAACAAAGCCTCCATTTGTGTGACAATTTTTGGAAACATGCAGACATTTGTTCACTAAATGATCTCATTAATTTGATTTGATATGTTTGTTGCGTATCCGTTTCCAGTAGTTGCAATTATTCTTGCATTGTCTAAATGCAGTTGGCAATGTTCACTATGTAATAATGACTCTAGGATGATTTAATATAGTTTATATACCAAACTGAATTTCGTGATTTTATCCGTCTTGCAAATGTTACTTCATAGAACCCTTACCAAAGTTTCCGGATATTTTTCCTTGCGAAAGGGTCTGTGCAAAAGGACCTGCAACACCAAATAGGCTGATAGAAGTTCGGGCCCTTGCTCAAAAGTCGCATCGTTGATCCCAAAGTAACTGTTCTTCAATTGAATTGTTTCGTCTACGTGCTGTTTCATCTGATGATAACTTACCCTTATTTCTTCATAGTCGTATTGTAAATGTCATTCGACAGTTGCGTGAGCAGACCAAACCATGCTGCCACCACTCACAACTGCTGAATCGATACCGGCGTGGTTTCCACATAAAGGATCAACACGGTACCTCCATGGTGAGGCTCACTCGTTGTTACCACAGTCTCAACAATAGTTCCTGCCACTCTCTACTGAGAAACCACCGCCAACAACAAGTGTTTGTTAATCAGCAAAGAAATTTAATGATTCTTCGTGTCATCAGAGCTGCAGCTCGAGTCAGATATGTTTTTCTGGGAGCAGCAGGAACAGCTAGTGTCGGGGCCAAACTTGTAAGTATTGCTATCAATTTTGAAGCCAAAGATTGGGAAACACACCTTCTTTGTCTTTTCAGTTATATTGACGGCAATAAAACTGGTGTAAACTGAACTTTTTTGTCGCCTTATTTTCATATCGCCTCCCTTTTTAACGACCTCGAAATGATTGCTAAGAGGAGGTGGTAGCGGTGGTAGTATTCTTGTAGGTTTAACTTGCACAACTTAGAAACCATGTAATAAAAATGATAATATATTCAATCTCCCTTTCAGACATATGACAAGTGGAGGGATAAATGGTTGGAACTTCAAGAGACAATCCCGGAGATTGGATGGATCAGTGAATTGTATCCCGCTGGATTCATGAGCAGTCTCCAAGACAATTTTAATAACAGTAAGTATTTCTTCCTTGCAAGAAAACTTTTCCCCTGCACATTCTTTTTCGCATTACATTAGCGGACATTGATAAATCAACAAGTTTTCCTTCTAAAATGTACTCTTTGTAAATGGTTTGTAGTTAAAAAATAATTGTTCCAATCAGTTGCGGTATCAATGATATTTATTTTATGCACAGCTGAATATAGAAAGAGCGCCTTTGTCCAGTTTCCAACTTAGCGTTTTTTGAACTGCCTAAAGCTTCTTCAAAATTTAACATTTTAATAACTCTTATCTTGGAAAGCATTTGTTTTTTGCATGTCGTTTTCGGCAAGTGCACCATTGAACCATGACATCAAACTCGTCAGATGAAATTTTTTACAAATCATTACTACTGTCATTATCGCTGAAGGTGTACGCGTAAAAATTTGAATTGGCCGATAAAAACTGTATATTACTCGCAATTACGCTAATACACCTAAGGTACATTGCGCGAAAATTAATAAATAGAAAATTAGATAAGGTAGAAAGCTTTTTCAAGTACGTGATTCAAAAGCACTGAACATTAGATAAGGTAGAAAGCATTGCTTTTTTCAAGTATGTAATTCAAAAGCACTGAACATTAGAACTACAGTCTAGAAATTTTTTAAATCAGCTCTTATTTTTTACTAGACTATTTCATAGTCCGTTACCAAGCGATCTTTTATTATTTGTCGCGCGGGGTCGGGGCGCACGGGAATTGGAGCAGTCCAGCTGGGTATAACTCCGTGGGCTCCGTGATTTCGCGCGGGCAATTTATTTTTGATGTGGCGGTTATTGTAAGTAAAGACTCTCAGAGGCTATAAAATAGTCTAATTTTTTACTTACAGGTAACAAACAGATAAAAGAGAGTCTTGATTCAATTAAAAGATTGCTTTTTGGGGTGGCTGGCGACGTCATCGAAACAGGTTGCTACTTTGTTTGCTGTTGAACTATTTTAAATTATCGATGGTTTCCATTCCTTTCTCTAAGTAATCATTTAAAACGGCCAAAGATGCACTTCTTCAATATTGTGACTTATCAAATTCCCCGCTCCCTTCCCCAAAGCACAACTTTTTTCTTGGTGGAACTCTGATCAAATGGCTGATGTTCTAGACTTGTAATCTGCTTTTTGTGGGATCAAGTGTTCTCTTGAAACACAGTCAGTACCATCAATTGATAACTAAAGTATCAGATGCAAAAGAGGCAATCCTAGGGGAACCTGGATTGATAGGCATTTACCGACATCCATCAATTCCCAAAGCATTAGTGTATAGTGGCTTGAATTTGCTTGAGTTTCCTTTTGTTTTTCATTTCTTTTGATTATGGTTTCCCCTTTCGGTGTATCGAACACCGCTCTTCGTCATAGAAGTTCAACCACCGATTGTGAACGCAAGCTTTCTATCCACCGATAACGAAGAGGATAACGAGGAGGAGGGGGTATCCAATTTGACAACAGAGGAACAAAAGGTTCGCAAATCTACTTTAATGTTTTAAGGAAATACGTTTCAAGGGCAATAAATTTCGCTTATTTTACGGTTTTCGACGGGGGTTTTTTACGCGAAATTTGAATTTGCGAAATAAAAAATTCATTATTTTTTGGAAAGTAAGCTTGAATTGCGTGCGTTCGACAGCAGGCGCAAGCAATCCCATTTTTTTAGCATCCTTGCGATGCAGGTCAGTCAAGTCATATTCAAGTTGAACTAGTAAACTTTTGTTTTTAATAGTTGAATTGTTTTAAATCAGATTTAATTTCGCGGATGCCTAATAGGCAATTATTTATATTTTTGAAAGTGGCGCTTAATAGAAGCACCTCTAATATAAACCCCGTTCCGACGGTGAAGCAGTCTTGGAAGACCAAATAAAGGTTATCAATAACGCCAACGAAAATAACCCATTGCATTCGACTCTACTGAATCCGACATTGAGGATGCGAGTGCCACTTGCAATCTTCTAGATGAAGATGATTTTTTATATTACTTCATTTTTTAAATAAACTCCTCCCTCTTCTTAACCCCCTTCAAAACTTGGAAAAATACATTTTATGGTACTCTTAAATGATATATGTTTCGGTTCTTATTTTCGATTCAACAGCTACGAGAGTTACTGACAAGAGCGCAACAGGAGCTACTAGAGATGCAGGTTGGTGTTGTATATACCATGTACTGTCTAACTTACCGGATAAAACAATGTTGGATAAAAGTGACGAATTTCTTGTTGAAGGTGACAACAATTTTGCCCAACCAATGGTTTTGTTGCCAGGTTTTGTCCAACCAATGGTTTTGTCCATCCAATGGTTTTGACTGACAAATGGTTTTGTTGCCAGGTTTTTGCATAAGTTTAGGGCAGATTTTGAAGAAAAGTGACGACAATTTTGTCCAATAAGATATTATGATGTAAGGCACTGACCAGAAGAAATATCAAACCCAATGTTGCAAACATCACCAATACTTCCCAATACATTGATTGGGAGTGTTTTACGTCTACTTTTTGACAATAATCTTCAATTGTGTTTTGGTATCCGGATTTTTTAGCTTTTCATTATGTATTCTTTTACTTTAGCACAAGTTCCAAAAAGAGCTTGATAAACTGGAACAAGACAATCGAGAACTACGAAAACAAATTCTGCTGGACAAAAATAAAGTGTACACTAACCATAGGAAAATGAAGGTTGAGCAGATTTTTCTATAAAATCCACCTTGCCCGAGATTACCACGCCCTAAAGTTAGCAATGGAAATGGTAACATCGGGAAAAGTGTATTGACCTTCACATGAATGATTAAATGGCAGGGGGCAGGGACGTGAATGTGATTTTGAAGCACCTTAAACCCTTTTTCCACCAGCGACTTTTTATCGATCAATAGAGAAACACGTATGCGTGACAAAATTATATGACAGAATTATGAACTCGAATTTTTATTTGCGAGATAAAAGGTTTCTTGTGGAAAACTCTAAAGAGTACTTTAGCTATTTCGTATCAACATCAATTTCTTCAAAAAAGATTTTACGTCAGGATAAAAGTCGCAAAGCTTGGGATATGATTTAAGCTCGCGTTATTCTCAAAAAAGAAGGAGAGTTTTCATAAAAACTCGTGATCTACTATTGAAGATTGTAAAATCCTGTGATATTTCAGTGTCATATTAAATTGATAGTAACTCTTGAAGCCGTACCCTCCCTAATATTTATTAAGGTTTCGATCAGCAAATTTTGATGTTATTGAATTCTCGTGTCAGTTGCAGTGCATGAGAAATTATTTTTTTATAATATCTTTCTTGCAATATTATTCTCTTTTATAGAAAACAGTGATAGATATGTATTCCGATGTTTTGGACCTTCTGGCGGAGTACGATAATAACTATGATATACAAGACCATTTGCCACGGGTGAGTAAATTTTGTGCAATTATTGATAAAAACTCCTCAATAATTCCCAACATGTCAAAGTCAACATATTTAACAAATTACAACGAAATACCCTCCTGTATCTCATGTTTTCAGCTACATTTGAAAGTCAACCTCTGTTTCTGGTTACCCTATATTTAGGTTGTTGTGATTGGAGACCAGTCTGCAGGTAAGACAAGCGTTTTAGAAATGATTGCACGGGCCAGAATATTCCCGCGCGGATCTGGAAAGATGATGACGCGGTGTCCCATAATGGTGACATTGACGGAAGGCCCGAGACACGTGGCAAGTTTCAAAGGAACAGATCAAGAATACGATTTGACCAAGGAAAGCGATGTAAGTTTATGCAGAAAGTATCAGCCAAAATTAGTAACTTATTTTCCACAGTCGTTGTGTATTGTATAAGTACATGTCTATATTTTGAGAATAAATAAGTACTAGTTATCGCATAGTACCTAGTACAATATGGGATATGTTTTTCGAGTTCTGATATTTTTGTTTCATTATTAAAAAAATAAGAGGAAATAAGAGCAAGCATATAATTGTACGAGGAACATGTCGATAACTTGTTTATCGCTAGCACCAAAAATGTTTCTTTTCTAAAACTTACGAGTAAGAGCCAAAAAAGCAAGACAAACCTAACGTCTTGAAAACAAGAATATTAGAAGAAACAAACAAAAAAACATAAAAGTTGCTTCAAAAGATATTTGGATAACAAACAAAAATGAAAAATTCAAACCAAACAACCAATTCAAAAGTTTCAAATCAAAACAAACTTTCGAACGTTCGAAACTAAAAAGAACTCTCGTTTTCTTTGTTGTTTCTCTCTTCCGCTTACCAGACCCCTAGTTTTTTTACGCGGTCATATTTTTAAGTGTAAAATATGAGATATGAGAAATATGTACTCCTGATTAGCCAATCAGAACGCTTATATTTTTCGTGCTCGCGATAAGACCCTAAAGCTGGCGAATTCACTAAATGGCCACAGTGGAGTGGAGGAGAATTTTATTTCGGCATTACATCTTCCTTACACTTTTGTGGTTTAGGTTACAGAAAGCCATTCTACACCACCACCTCTTATAATAGAATAGCTCCAACTACTAATTGATAAAGAAAATAATTTTTTGTTTGTTTAGCTGAAAGCACTGCGTAGTGAAGTTGAAGAAAGAATGACTGGAAAATTAAAGCGCGGTCAAACCATTACACAAGAGGTTTGTTCATTTTTATTGTTTTCTAAATAATCTATGTGCTGTATATAAGTCGTGCTAGGTCATAACGTCGGACCTAGAAAGACCTTCATAAGGGTAAAAGTCTATCGCCTTAGAAGGCGAAATCATTCGTCGGTAAAAAATTCTTGTCAAGTTTCAATTTGATCCCGTAAGGAGTTGATATAAACATACTGTACTTCGGGCGTGTTTTAAAAGTTCATACAAGACTTCGATTTTAGGTTCATGATTGTTAAATGTGATTTCCCAAATCAAATCAACCGGGCCTAGTTTTTTTCAATTTTTGAAAAGGTCCGAAAAAATTTGGTTTAGGAGGGGCTATGTTAAATCAAAGTTCGTGAGTAAAAACTATAAAGGAACAGATAAACTTCCTCGACAACTACTTGAACTAACTAATTACTTATTTCGTCTTTTTATATTCAAGAACGTGTTTTTTTAATAGAACATAATGTCTTTGTTTTCTTAGGTCTTATCAATGTATGTGAAAGGTCCTGGGCTACCTCGTATGGTGCTTGTGGATTTACCTGGAATCATAAGTGTAAGAGCTTTCGTGGTTTTCGCAATTTTCTGGAAATTACCCCCCTCGAATATTTCTCTGAGTTGATTATTGCTGACGTTTACAATACACCAATATCAACCCACCCACCCTTTTGTCTGCCATTTTGTATTTTGTACATGGTTCCAAGCGTAATTTCAGCGGATTTCATTACAATAACTATTTTTCCCGGTCTAGTACCGTCAATGTGAAAGCAAGTCCTTTTCTACGCCAAGTCTTTTTTAACTTTTAGACTGAGACAAGTGAGATGGCCTCCAACACTAAAGAATCGATCATGAACGTCAGCAAGTAAGATATTTTCTCAGTATCGTGTGTCGTAAAAATAAGCCAATCACGAGATGGCGCTTGCTGCTTCATTCCGGAGAAATTAGGAGAAATTTATAGGATCCAACAAGGGTTAAACAATTAAAACCAGCGTGTAGAAGTGTTTTCTATTTGTCCGGCACATTGAAGCACTCCTCCACTTTTCAGCTGTTTTCTGCACACGAACTGTGGGTGGTTTTTTACTCTAACGATTCCTTTCGCTTTTCGTGAGAATCACATTCTTAAAATAAGCCTAAACTTGTTTTTTTCTGCGAAAAGTTCTAAGAGGGTTAACTTGCGAGATCTGTCGCGAATAAGAGAAAATTTTGTCAATTTTTACCGTAATTTTCACACAGATGTTTTCAATCACAAAAAGTATTCTCGCGATAATTTCCATTCTATAAATGAATTTGATTTCGACTCTTGATTTACTTTATCCTCTACCAAATTGGAATTGGTGAATGGTTAAAATTTTAGTTTAAAAAAGTAGTATTTTCCTTCTAGGCACTACATGTCTAACCCGAACGCAATTATCCTGTGTATTCAAGGTATATCATATTATTGTTTTTTTTTGTCGAATTATGTCAGTTCGTGTAAATTACGAATTTTCCCTATATTATTATTGATCTTCTTTCAGATGGATCAATAGACGCAGAGAGAAGCATTGTCACTGATCTTGCTAGCTCGATGGACCCATCAGGTTAGTATATTTATATGCATATTGTTGGTTTAGGTAACTAATGAATTCCTGGGATGAAGCGTTGTTCGCAACGTTTAGTGGTTTCTTTTAGGTCCCTCTAATTATTTATCTAATACTGAACCATCTTTTTAATAAAGATTCGAGATCTGTTCGACAGATAAGGCGATAAAGCGAATCGTGATTTATAATCGTCAAGGTGACCGTGTGGCCTTTCAGGTAGCTTGATATAATTATATAATTATGCTCGTAGGTAAAAGGACCATATTTGTGATGACGAAAGTTGACCTGGCTGAAGCTAATAACACTGATCCAAGCAGGGTAAGTTTGCATGCACTCATTCGTGGGGGCTTTTCCTGAAAACCTCCTTCGTACATGTTTACAATCTTTGCCCAAACTTGTTGCGATAAGTTCAATTTTGTTTGTAAGATCCTTGCGGTCAATGACTTATTGACTTATCAATGTTAATTTTGCCTAACAAGCCTTAGGACAATAGATGAACACAGGAAAGAAGTTTTTTTCAACAATGAATTGTTCAAAAATCACATTTTTTGCGACAGTTTCATTTCTTGACAACAATATTTGTTTGGTTTCTAGATCCAGAAGATTTTAGGTGGTCGCTTGTTTCCAATGAAGGCGATGGGATATTATGCAGTTGTCACTGGTACAGGTAGGCTTGCTTTCCCTAATCCAGTACCCATAATATTACGTCTCCAATTCAGTACAAATAGGAAGCTGTTACCGAGTTAAACGAAATTTAACCAAAAGTCTTTCGTAAACTTCACAAAGGTTTTAACCAATATCTTTTTTTTCTTCCTGTCTTCAAAGGTAATACAAACGAAAGTATCGACCACATCAAACAGTATGAAGAAGATTTCTTTCGCAATTCCCAATTATTCAAGTAAGTTATCAGTTATATTTGAAAATTATTTACCATGAAAAACCTGGGTTTTTTTTCTATACCGTAAATATTCGATTAGCACCCCGGAGTGCTAATTTATGATTTAATTTTCTGAGGAGGGTGAGCTAAGAAATCTTCTTTTCGTTATAGTGTTTGCCAAAATAATGTCCAAATAAGCCTTATACTAGCCTTTAGTCCATTGTTATCTTCGCACTCCTAGATGCCTAGACTTCCAATTGCAAGATGGTTTTCAGGCCAACCAAGTGGCAAAACTTATTTCTTTGGTAGTTTCGTTATTTGGATATGTCACCATTGTCAACATTTTATTCATTTATCAAACGTTGGCTCTACTTTTCTTCCCCAGGTCAGGTATCTTGAAGTCAAGTCAAATGACAACGCAGAATTTGAGTTTCGCCGTAGCCAACTGTTTCTGGCAGATGGTCCGAGAATCTATAGAGCAACAGTTTGATACATTCAAAGCTAAGAAATTCAACTTGGAAACTGAGTGGAAAAATAACTACCCAACATTAAGAGAACTAGATAGGGTAAGTATTGTATACATTTTTCAAGGTAGGTTACACTTTGAAAGCTAAATAAGGATAATATTGTTTAATTTTTCTACGCAAAATCATATACTTTTAGAGATACAGGCTTTTATACATTTTTCCAGACAAGGTTATGGAAAGCCATGTCCATTTTCCCACTGTAACCTGCTGACTTTTTGAAAACACAAAATGGCCATTTAAAGTTATACAAAGAAGCGTTCCGATGTACAATAGTTGCCAACTAACTGAAGCACACTTTATAATAATCAGGCAAGGTATATCAGAAGTCTGATTTAAATAGAACTTTTATAAACACACCGATGGTCAAAACTTCCACAACTGAAGCAAGACCCGGTAAAAAAAATTCAGTCTCAATCAACGGGTGGAGGCTTTCAATTTAGGTGCCGTTTTAATGGAATTTTACTATCTCCCAGTACCCTTTTGAAGAATGTGACCCTGTAAAGTTTCCTTTTAACTTTTCCAGGACGAATTGTTCGACAAAGCACGTGGCGAGATTCTCGACGAGGTGTTGAGTCTATCGCAAACGTCTCCACACGAATGGGAACAATTGCTCTCTGATAACTTGTGGGAATCTGTCAAAGAGCACGCCCTAGAGAAAATCTATCTACCTGCCGCACAAACAGGGAATCCAAGAGAATTCAAGACCAAAGTGGATATTTTGTTGAAAGAATGGGCGGAGCGTGTACTTCCAGGTTACGCCGTTCAGGTTGGTTCTGGTCCTTAATTTAAACCTCTTCTCTTTAAATAACGTCCATAGAAGCAACGCAATTATCCTATATCTTCAGTTGTATTTCGTAACCTCCTGGACGGGAATTCCAATCCATAACGGCGTCTGCTTAAAACTGAACAGGCTATCTTAGGTAAAAAACTGGAAATAAATGAATAAGGTATATAAGGTATCTAAGGTATCTTGTATTCAATTGTAACACCAAGTCTCAAATAAATATTATTTTACCAGTGACAATTTATCTTATGTAATCTTTTATAGATTGGTTTCAACACGCTGTTATCTGAATTCTCTTGTGCAATGGAGGTGAGTTACAAGATTGAATTGCCATTGATTCCCGAATTGTCCACTAGATCCTGATGTTTTGAATCTGCCTCAGTTGTTCTGCCAATAAAATATCAATTTGAATGAAAGAGTATATAAATATATATATATTTTTTTTTACAAGTCCTTAAAAATTGCAATTCCCCTAGGGTATTTAATGAAAAACCGCGGTGTTTACTTGTCCATACACATTAAAATACGTAATAAGACACGTTACAACAGGTTACCATCGTGTTTTTTTTACTAAATACCCTGGAGGGAAATTGCAAATTCTTCATGTCATAAAGGCCGAAATACTAAGAAGAGATCAGCTGAAATATAACAAAGTCGCATGTAGTTTAATTTATGAAAATGTTATGGTACCGAGGCTCAACCGTGATAGCTCTAGATCATTAAACTGAGGAATGGAGTCGTTTAAATTTTTTTTTTTCTGTGTTAGCGTGGTATCGAGATTGGTGGTAAGAAAGATGCACATAATGTTTTGTTCGAAAACTTGAAGGAAACGGTGAATAAAGAATGCAGGCAAAACCATAGTTGGCAATCCATGGCTCGTGAAAGTCTGGTGAGAATAATAATTGTTTGAACGATCATGAGTTGTTTGGCGATTTAGCCATGTTGGATCGGGGTACACAACGGCCTATGCTTGCTGGGATTTAATCGGGAAGAAACGGGTTTTTTATATGTATAAGGCTTACCCGAAACATACCGTTTCTTACATAGATTCCTAAGATCAACTTCAAGAAATATTTGCACATGCTCGAATCATCTCAAGGGTGTTTACATTTTTATTAAAAATTGATGAAATTTTTTTTCCCCTGTGAGACTTAAATAAATTGATTGAGATTGAACTAAGGATCTACATGTAGGCGGTTAAAAAAGGTCTATTCATTAATTAGGGTCTCTTAGGGCAGGTCAAAATTATTGGGGGGGGGGGGGTGGTCAAAAGTTTAGATAGTGAAGATTTTAAGTCTCTAAAACACCTTTAAAAGCACAATTTAAGGCTCATAGATATGAAGATAATGATTTTATCTTGAATTTTTAAGAAAGCATTACTTGTTTAAAAATTATTTTCTCCGGTCCTGTCTCTAACTTCATTTTAAGTTTATGTTTTTTCTCTCGTAGCGAGTGATCCAACGCACCGCGCTTGAAGACAACAACGTACCCAGTAAGGAACAATGGGACGAAGCTATCAAATTCATGGAGGATAGTCTCGCTTTTGAATCAGAAAAATCTGAGAAAGTATTGTCTCGCCTCGTTGGCCCAGGTTGGAAAGAGAGGTGGATGTATTGGAGTTCCAGAAGTAACGAGCAGGTTTGTGTGTTGCAAAATCACTCGTCGCATTATAGTTGGGTTTACTGTATGATATAATTTTTGCCATGATTTATCATTCATCACTGCCGTATAAAACGTAAAATGTTAATTGGCACCCTAGATAAGCAGGACCCCACCTCACTAATAAACAAACATCGAGTAGAATGGATATATTTTTTTTGAAAGTATATCAAATTATAGAGGATTAATTGGGAGGCAGACTTTAAAGTCTTGTCAGATAAAAAGATAAAAGAAGGGTTTAAATTTGCGTAACTTAAATTCAATTTTCAATGAAGCTTGTATATTTCATCGCTTTTCATTTCCCTCTCAAACACGAGTGAAACTAGCCTGTGCATCTTTTAGAAATAATTGTAAGACTGTTTAAAGTTATTTAGAATGAGGAGCATCTTTTTTTTTCAGTCGTTCCACAACGAGATCAAGAAGGAATTGGACCGTTTACTACTAGCTTCACCGGACACACATCAACCAAACCTTGCTGAGGATGAAGTGACAGCTGTCAAACGAAACTTACAAACGATAAATATTGAAGCTGCCCCGACTGAGGTAAAAGTCCTAATACAGTCCTTAAATTAAATATGAAAGTTAGCCTTGGGAAGAGAGTAGTGCCAGAGATGAGGATACTTCTCTCTCGGTATAAATATTTATGTTCGTTGAATGTTATAGTATTCCCAGAAAAAAACAATTCCCTGACGATAGGAATTTTCCACTCTCCTCCGTGATCTTGTATCAACAGCGTCTACCAGTTCACGCTACAATTCCTTCGTTCGATTTGATCATTTTATTGACAATTTGGATTCTTTTAACGCAATTTAACTTGTCTACGAGCACGTTGTGGTGTCTGATTATTTTTCACCTGTTCTTTTTTCCTTTGTGTAGATTATTCGCGTTTGGAGGTCATTATACCGTTCATATTTCATTGAACGTTCCTTACAAGGACTCCAAGAATGTCGCAAGGCTTTCCACCATAGAGACTTGGCTAAAAACGAGGTGAGTTGTTATTTACAGACAGAGAAAATGTAAAAGCTGGTGTGGAAGTGTGTATTATAGCATTGTTGAAAGTATCTTTGATCCAAGTTTGTTGCTGAAATAATTTGTGTGCCATCAAATATTGAAGGCTAGTAATGATATATAGTATGTCGACTGGTCCTATCGTCAATCGAAAATTCAAGTATTATTTATAAGAAAAGAACAAGTAACAGCAAAAATAATGTTTCTTTAAATGAAAAGTTACTCACGTTATTGATTGTCATCCATCCCGAATTAAATCTCTATTTTAAAATGCAAACAGCATTGATTGTCCGCTATGACATAGACCAGTTATCATTCTTGCTAACATTGTGCGCGCGACTGATTTTGGACCAGTCTGAATACTGAAGTATACAATTTTTAAATAAAAAGTCTTTATCCTTTGCCTTTTAGCTAGAATGCAATGATCTGATATTGTTTTGGAGATTTCGTAAAATGTTACAGAGTACAAGTAATTCACTTCGTCAACAAATCATCAACACAGAAGGTAAGAAGGGATACACATCCATCCATCCATCCGCCGGTAGAGATCTTCTATATTGTTATTGGGATATGCCTATGCCAAAATATACTCAAAGATGAGGTGTATGTATACCATTGTAAAAACGGGGACATTTACCGTTAATTCTCCATTTAGTGCCTCCTCTTATATAACTCCCTTTTTGTGCAAAATACTTTAATAAGCGCCCTCCCTCTCGAATAAGCTTCCCGCGGCGGTTATCGAGAGCCGCTTGTTTTCTCACCGCACATACTAATATTGGACTTTTTTTTCTTTGTTCAACAGCACGACGTTTGGAGAATGAAGTGAAAGAAATTCTTGATGACATTGGACAAGATCACGAACTCAAAAAAGATCTGCTCAAAGGAAGACAAGTTGATCTCGCTGAAGAACTTAGTAAGAAATCGTCATTTCTACGCCTGGTTTTCTACTAGAAGACCTTTCCCGAAACCTGTAAAATTACGAAATTTGAAGATCTTCAATTTATGACGATTATGTTTCGATAGAAAGATTCAAGCAAATATTAAAATTTATTAAAGTCTGACTTGTAGGTTAACATGAAATCACAAATCAATGAAATCAAGCCTATATTCTGGTTTAACAAAACAGATTTTAATTTTCAAATTCAAAAATCACAAAAGATATTTTCCGATTTTACATTTTGAAATTTGAATTGCGCAATAATGTGTTTCTGCACTTTTTTGAGGGTTTTTCTACCAGTGTGACTTGCGAGATGTATTTCTTTGTTGAACGACCTATTTTCTATAGCATTAGTTAGTAGAACAATGGGGTTAATACCATGTTTTAAACGGTCACGTGATTTGCGTGTATTTTACAAACCAAACAACTCCATTTGTTCAGGGTTTCAACGTGAGGTTTTATGATGCATTTCAAAGAAGCCGCTTTTGTAAACTACGGCTTGTTAATCCAGGATTTGTTTAACGATTAAAGGATTGTTTAACCCTAAGCTGGATAAATTGCGTGCCTTTCGACGTGCCGTTTTTTTAATCTGGTTCCATTCATGTAGTTCTACAAGGAAATAGATCATAGAAACGCCAGAAAATCACATGTTAGACAGCGTTCTTGTCGACCAAGATCTGTTTCCACTATTTTGCGCTCGATTTGAATGTCCATTATTTTCATATTATCTACTTCGGTAAGAAAACCTGTGCAGATCTAGACTATTAAGTGGGTGAATTTTCTTGTGAATAAAACTTTTTTAATAAATTATTCCGCTTTTTGTTAGTATTTGTAGCTAAATTCCTGTTGTTTACTGTTTTAAACAAAGCTTGCCAGCCGGTCTTTTTAAACTATCGGTTCATCAGTTGCACATTTAGAACATAGTCGCACTTCTGCCATAACCATTCAAAAGACTCTCCATGTAATGTGTGTGACTATGTGTTCTAAATACACCTGCGGTTGATGGATGGAGCGCTTTTCTTTCATTAATTTCTTTCTTTTCTTTTGTAGAACGTGTACGTCATATTCAAGAAAGTTTAGAACAATTTGTAGAAGCGCTGAAACGAGATAAATCAACGTAATGAATGAACGTCACGAAGCACACAAAGGAGGAGGGTCCCGTTGAAGTCACCACGAGTAGCGTTGTTATGTTTCACAATGTGTCTTTCGCTTCCCAAGTTAAAGAAATAAAATTGCATTTTGCAACGGTCCCAGTTCCACATCTGCATTAGTAAAGGAACGCGAAGTCCAAAACGTTCTGTCTTCCTTTTGCAAAATCCAACAGGGCTGAGATTTGTATGTTAGAAAAAGGATTCTAACGTTTTGGTAATGGGATGAGAATAACTTTGCCAAGTTTTTAATGTTCTGTTTAACCTCCACCCTTCCTTTCAGTCGAGCATTGAGTAGAGAGTCATATTTAACCCCCAGAATAAGTGAAAGTTTAGTCGAAAGTTTGACAAAGTTTCTTTAAAATTTAGGGGGCTCGATGCGTAGTGCTTTTGCGATGATATTCGATATTTATTTAATGGCATTTTTGAATCGTTCTGCATATATAGAGAGAGTAAAAGTTGATTTATGTTGAAACGATGATGATACGATCAAAGACTCTTTGCGTGGATAATATAGAACATTTTCAAATTGTAATAAAAAATAGGTATATATACTATAAAATTTTCTGTTTTGTTGTTATGTTGCTTTTTTATCAATGAAAATATCAATATTTTTTTTCTTTTGTTTATTTCAATTGTCTTGTATATGCTTGTTTGAATCCTTCATATCCAAGAGCGAAAAACACCCAACGAATCAGGATTTTTCAAAAGAGATATTCTATCAACCTCGTTCCCATGCTCTTTTTCGTATTTTTACCAACCAACCTATAAGACCCTGGGTTGGGAGCGAGGTGTGTGTTCTCTAAGTTCTTTCGTAGATCTATCTGCTTACAAATCTATAAATTATCCCTCGTTGGCTGCTCCTTTAACTATGCTAATTAAAAAGTTGTGAAAAATATCGATTTTATCCCTAGTTTTAAACTTTATCAAAAAGAAACTGTCCCTGTCCTAATAGCCTCTTTTCTGAATTCTGAAGTTGAAGAGGATCACAGGCTTTTTCGGTCTCAAAAATATGCCTGGAGGGCGGATTTAATCAACCCTTAAAACCTAGCAGAGACACGAAATCTTGCTGAACGTAGTTGATAAGCATTGTGTTACCAAAAAAAACGAAAGAACATAAGGGAAGTATTGTAATTTTTGGTTTTGCTTTGAACAGAACGCAGTCATAAATACAAACCAAAAACTTGCACAGTCCCTAGTATCAATACCCGGGTAATCTCGTCGCATAACAAGCCTGCCTCGAGGGGTAAATCACTCGAAAAAAAGCGTACGAGATTTTTATGATTTTTTTCATGATTTTTTGATTTTCTTTTTCAGAATTTTTTAAATTTTGTGGGTTTTTTATGATTTTTTTGATTTTTTTTTCATGAATTTTTTGATTTTTGTTCATGATTTTTTTGATTTTTCTCATGATTTTTTGATTTTTTTTCTGAAGGTGTACGTGATTTTTTCGAGTGATTTACCCCTCGGAGTGCCTCACCTTCGAGAAAATTTGTTACATACATCTAAGCAGCCTGTAATAAACGCGCCTCATTTTTTCCACTTTGTTCAGCAGTTTTTTCTAAAATGTTCTAATTTTCATACCAGAGACTGTCCTTAACCGACCATAAATAAATGTCTTTGGTTTTAGGTCTTCCATGACACCGTTTCGATATGCCTTGGATTGCTCTATGCTACTTCTTGAGCAGTTGTGATACACTTCGATGGTTTTGTTTTTTGCTTATTTTTGGTTTAGCTGTTTTTGCATGGCAGTGTAGACAGCGTTTTCCTATCACATTTATTTATACACAAATTTCTTTGACCACAACGCCCTAACTAAAAGCGGGAACATTTTTTTTTGGTATATTTTTCGCAAATTAGTTAAAAATCATTGTTTAAAAGTGAAAGTTAAACAAATCTTCAACTTTTAGGTTTACAAGCAAAAAAAGATATTTTCACTTTGAGTGTGAATTTCTCTATCCCATCCATATAGTTTACGTTTCCGCCGCCATTCCCATTTAGGCTCATATTATTATCTCCATTATATTCATGTGATATAAATGGAGAAAGGGCCACAAATTGCCAATCCAGCAAAAATGGAGATACAAAAAACGTGAATCCAGTAAACTTGAAGAAACAAAAACTTAAATCCAGTGAAAATGACGAAACAACAGTTTTTATCGTTTCTTCAAATTCATCAATTAGACGAAACGATACGATTCTGTCGTATAACCATTAGAAGAAACAACATGTCCCTTACGGGCCATAGAATACGAATAGCACGTCAAAGAAAACGTCTTTAAAACCATACAGCATAAACTTTAAAAGAAAAAGATTGAAAAGAGGACTTTTTCAAAGAGAAGTCTTTATAGACGTAATTCTTAAAGGTGATTTACGTTTTGATGATTAGTTTAAAAAAGTAATAATTTAAAACAGCGCCAAATAGAAAGTATTTACCACGTATAGCATACGATCTTCATTTTCGATGTGTTTTTAGAGACTGGAACTAGGCTCCACAATTTAGTAGCGCAAGCAGAAATCCAGTCTATAGGTTTTCCCTTCCTTCGGTTCGAGTAAGAACATTATATTGTCTTATGACAATTGTCAAACAAACTATGCTTATAATGCATGAACACAAATGCAAATTTATGTAGATAGAATTTAATAAAGAGAAGAAAGTGCTGTGCTGGGCGAGTGCTGGGTATAATATAGGTTTGTTTTCTCAATCTATTTTAGGAGCCACTTCAGAAATGTTAGTGATGGAGACTGTATGACTTAGTGTGCAATTTAACAGGCTGTCCTTCAAACAAGTTAAATGGATGAAGGGATATTCAATTCAATCAAGCGGTTAGGTCAGTTTATCCCGCGCGCGATTTGGCAGTTGACGAGGACGGGACGTTATTCTGTTCCCCGATGTTTTGTTTGCATAATTTATGCATGTTTATGAAAAACCCTGGGCTAAAATTTACTTGCACAAAATGGCTACAGAAGCAGGGAGGATGTGAGATCGAAAGGGTCGCTTGCTGGTGTTGTTGTTATAATTTTTAGAAAGTCACATTGGTGTGATAATATTTTAATTATATATCTCTAGTCCCTGTGCTAGTTTATATTTATATCATGTGTACATGAACGAGCTCGTCATGTCAAACGGGTAAGTAAGAAGTTTCTTTTTGTTTATAATAATAATATAACTCTTTTTATGAATTATATTTTAATTGCTTGCTGGTCCTTTTGAAAATTATGTAATAAATGTTTCATATTCTTTAGTAGTTATGAATTCAGTTACTTTTCTCTAGCATAAAGAATGTTATACAATTCCATACCTGGTAGAAAAGTGTTTATTTAAAGTTCTGCTGGCGAAAACAAAAACAGAGATGAGGGAAATAGGTTCAACAATTGTCAATTGGTTCAACAACAACTACATATAACTACTACACCCCCTGCTATGCTAGTAATTCGTGATTTTATACTAAAAGTTTTATCTCCAAATCATCTCAGCTTGAATCCAAATGTCTGGTTACAATGCATTTTTTATGATAGTGTAATTATATATATATATATATACTTAAAAAAAGTAATAAACAAACAAACAAAAAACAAGTACTTTTTGATTGAAAAGAACAATCTACATAAACTTTCTTTATTTTTAGAATTTCAAATTAAACAAATTAATGACCCTGCCGATACACTGGACAAACCGGTGTAAACCCGATAAACCCAATATAATATTGGATGTTTATTTTGTGGATGTATAGATGACTTTCATATTGTGCTACCATCTTGGTTTCTATAAGCCGTGAAAGGGGTCAAACAAATAAATCTACAAAACAATAATCTACTTGTGACGGCACAAATGTACAAAAGTAGATTATCGTTTCCGTAGATTTATTTGTTTGATCTCTTTCTCACGGCTAGAAACCAAGATGGTAGCACGATATGAAAGTCATATTAATTCAGGCTCTAATCATAGGGCAGGGCCTCCGACTCTCATGAAAAGGGCAGCATTGTATACAAAATCTTCCCTATTTTAATGCTTTTTTCTGAAAAAGGACACTTTCATGATCGATTTTGGGAGGGCAGCGTCCAATAGTCAGCGCGATATGAAAGTCATATTAATTCAGGCTCTAATCATAGGGCAGGGCCTCCGACTCTCATGAAAAGGGCAGCATTGTATACAAAATCTTCCCTATTTTAATGCTTTTTTCCGAAAAAGGACACTTTCATGATCGATTTTGGGAGGGCAGCGTCCAATAGTCAGACACACTTTTCTTCTAGTAGAATAGAGCCTTGATATTTAACATTCCTAACGCACATAACAACCCATATCATATCTGTATTATCACAAATTGAAACTTAGTCATGATACCTGTCTATAACTTTCTGGTTCAACTTTTACACATCTCACACACCTCAGTAGAAAAAGATAGCCAGGTTGAGACGGCAAAGTTTGAATTCCCAAACATGTAGATATATAATCGTTTGAAAAACAAGTGTCTTGTCCGAGTGTTTTACGGTTTCTAATTCTGAAAAACGCTCAGACAAGAATGGGTCCAATTGTTGCCTTACGTTGTTGAAGGTTTTAATCACAAGAATGGTCTCATAAACTTTTTGCAAGACAAATTATTGCTCTTTTAAATCATTGCGAAAAGAGCCTGATAAGGATGTTACTTAGGAATACGTCTTGTAGAAATGTCTTACAATAAATGTGTTCCATTTATATAATTTTTAAAAAACGATTCGCAAAAATTTACTGTTTACTTGCGTTAGTATCACCTGAAGGTCCACCATGGTTGAAATCAAGTGCTAGAAATCAAATCCTGTGTCTGTTAGGCTGTAATTGAGAAATGATAATCCAAGCTTAGCAAGGCAGAATTGAGCAGGGGGTTTGGGGACCTGTTCTGAAGGCTCTCGAGAAAATTTTAAGTTTTGAGGTATTGCAAACGTTGAAATGTAGTTAAATTTACAACATAATATATAATTTTAAATAGATTTTTAACGTGTTAAAAGTAAACAAACAAGTATACCCGATAGAGGGGATGAGCATACAAAAAATGATAAATGAAATAATTGGGAAAGTCCCTTAGAAGGTAGAATTGGGAAGAGTCCGTCAAACCGACAATATATGTGCTAGCTAACACCCTGTAAAGCAATATATAATGTCTTTTTCAACTTTTCAAATGTAGAAAGTATATATATTGGAAATACATTCTGTAATTAAGTGAAAAATGTTACACACTGTTGTGATACATCCCCCCGTTCATATAATAGCGACTTTCCGAAACCACAACGCCGACGGCTACGGCAACGTGAGAGCCGTGTTTTGATCTACAGTATATGCGCATGCGCAATTCAAAGGAAACCCCAAACATTAATGTTGCCGTCCTCGCCTCAACAAGAGAATGAGAGATTTGGCGTTGTGTGAAAACGTGAGAAACAACGAAACACAATTAATGAAATAAACGTTTGAATACGATAATCATTAGTTTTTTTTCACTTAAAATAACATTTTTGTCTCATTTTTTCTGAAATGTGTGTGAGTGTGTATCTTTATTCAAAAAAAGTGTTAATAAACATGAATTATTTTTCAAGTGTTAAGTGCAGCATGTGTTGTTGTTTATTTACTCTTCTTAAAACAGAATATAAATCTTAAAAAAACTCTTATTATAAACAACGTCTCAGAGACTGATGTGTACCATATTTCATATTGTGTCATCGCGTCGTATATTATAAACGGAATGTAACATTTGATAAAACGGCAACCCCAACACAACGCCATTCTTCACGTCGCGGTTGCCGTTGTGGTTTCGGAAACTCTCTATTAATTTTTGAGGTTGCCACCCCCATAGGCCCTTGTCCCCCATAAAATAAGCGAAATTTCAACCCCCCACAAAAATATGATATTCAAAAAAGTTTACAAGGGGGGATGTATGACAACAGTGTGTAGGGGGGGGGGGGGAAACACCATGTCTATAGTAAGATACACCAGGCCGTCTGTAAAAATGTTTTTTTTATCATATTTTAAAGATAAGGCCGATCAAAAAAAGTGTTTGTTTCTGTCTTACCGTCCGAAGGTTTTTTGTGTATGTGTTTTTCTTTGATTGAATATAATATTTGATTCTTTTTTGAACAAACAAAAATAGAAATACCTATGTAGGAAAAAAAATAGCCTGCTGGTATTTCATACTCTCATATGAGAGTTTTGCAAAACACTAGTTACTCTTTGTTACACGTACGTATTTGTATTTTATACATCAACTCTCTTTCCGTAAGATCTGAGGAGAAGATTTCTCTTACATCAAAACATTAAAACAGTGTCTGTACTCTCTTTTTCTTCCTCTTGAAAAAACATACTCATATAATTCATACATAACTTTTTTGCGGCCTCCCGGGTGAACTTTTTTTTCCCCACCCGGTAAGACGAAAACAAACACTTTTTGATCAGCCTAATTGCTGTTTTAATTTAATTTTACATTTACCCTTGTCAACTATCCATCTTGGGTCTCCTGAAATGACTGTGTTTTTTTAAGGGGGTGTTCATATGGGTGATATTTTCCTCATTAAAAAGTGAGGAAATTATTGTTAATTATTATTATTATTTTTACAGTAATATTGCAGTTTCTTTTTGTAATTTGAGATCTCGCTATAAAGAAAGCAGAAACCTTTCTCCCTCTAACCTATGAATTATTCTTCCATATGAACACTCCCTAAAGCACCTTTTTCGTCATATTAAAAGTACTCGTTGAAACCAACACTATTTTGCAAAAAAAATAAAATTTCTCACCAACCAACCAACCCAACTTGAAAACCTTGGATCATGTGATGTCACATGATCCAAGCATGAATCAACATATTTTACGGTCAGCCCCAGGGATATTACCCATATCTGGAACAACTATGTTAAAGTAATGCAATATAAATTAATCATGATTTATTGTTATTGTTATTATTATATATTATTGTTTTTGATCTGATAAGAAGATAAGAAGACAAGAAGTCTCTTGTCACTAACAATGTTTTGCTTGTTATGTGCGGATATGTATCAAAGAGTTTGTTTAAAACACTGTTCAAAAGTGAAATCAAAGAAATGTTTATTGTTCCATTTGCTCATGTTTTTGATCTGATAAGAAGACGTTCTTTGTGTAAAAAGCTATCATTGGCTATCAGTGTTCCAAATAACTTTTAAAAGATGATTCGCTAAAATCTACTGTTCACTCGTTTTAGTATATATCACCCTTGAAAATGATTCGTATTTTGCGACCCTTATTTGGAAACTGTGATATGAATTGTCCCCTTTCCTGGTTTCCTTTATAGTGTCTTTCTAAGTTTATAGCCTATTTAGACGTTGAAATGGCAAAAATCTAGTTGGCTTCCCCACCTAAACCCCCACCAGGGCCCTGGACTCCCGTTGTTTTTAGGCTTTTTAGGCCTGTAGCCTTTATCTTAAACTCAATGTTCAATAAAAAACGGTGTTAGCATAAAGTCCTTGGAAAAACCCCTGTACGTATATAGACTGTTACATTGCACAATACCTACAACAGAACCAATAGAAATTATTAGCAATGAGAGGTTATACGCATCCAGTACTTGAAATAGCAATCAGACATCGGACCTTTGTCCGATCAAAATCAAAACTGAAGGAACATTTAGTCTGACCAAAGGTGGCTTTTCTTTTAATTTTTTTGTTGGATTTATTCAAACATAACATCAAAGTGAATATAAATCATTGAAGTCTTTGAGGGGTATTTGTAGTATATTTTTAACCAACAATCATGCTGACTAAATTTGAAAATAACAATAAAAGACATGTCCGACAACATTTCATCTCTACCTGACATTTTGTCTGACTGGACCAAAACATTCATTTCAACTAGATCCATTTAAGAAGATTAGCAATTTTAGGCTCATTGATATGAAAAATATGATTTTATATTGAATTGCTAACAAATCATCAATTGTTGCAAAATTATTGGAGGTGCTCAGCCCCACACCACTCCCTATGGCCCTGCATTAGTTTATAACTTCTTGAGTTATAAAGTAAGAACTACTAGATAAAATTGAAACATACAGGACATTGATTATGTTGTGATTGATTAACCAGAGAAGAAGGGTTAAACATAAGTGTAAACACATTTTTTTTATATCTGATTGTAATTTATCCATTTTAAAACATTCCAATAGATTCTGATGTAAATTCGAGAAAAAGAGCAGTGAATCGTTTGAATAGTTTAATGTACTAAATTATTAACCAGAGAGAGAAAATCTAACCTGCTGTTAGAACCAGAATTCATCCATGGAAATAGTTATGGTCCTCATTGTCCAGATAACCTCAAAATATAACCAGGGATATTTTATACTCTGTACTGTACTACATATAGCTTTTTAGATGACCAGTATTTTTTCATAATAATCAATGAGCTGTGTTTTGACATGTATATCTTCAATTATGAAAACATTGGAATGTAAATATCAAACTACAACCTTCTTACACTTTGAATATATAAAAATGTCAACTTAAATATTTTTTTAAAAGAGACCAGTTGACAAGTTTTCATAGCTGATACCATGGAGTTAACTGAAAGCTTTTAAGATTGAAATTGAAAAACTGAATGGATTTAAACATTTTAAATAATTATATAATTTTGTTGTAGGATTGAATGGGTGGAAATTATCGAGCCCAGTCGACGGGAGCATATGTTTGCAAACCTAAAGACTGGACAATGCTTGTGGGAACCACCTGATGGTGTTCAAGTGTAAGAAATTTACTTTCCCATTATTCTTTGATTGTGTTATTTTTCTCACCTTCAGACTCTAATCTATAATCAAAGGTTACAGTAGCTTCCGCTTCTCAAGAAAAAGCTGGATTTACAAAATCAATTTCATTAGTTTAGGGCCTAGATTAGACTGTGTTATACATCCCTTTCTTTTGTGTCTGATATTGGAACTTATAACTGAAAACGAAAGTGAAAAAAATATGAATAATTAATGAAAAATCTGTCGTTCTTTTATTTTAAATCAAATGAATTTAATTGATAACTTTTGGTCAAATATTGGACACTTCTCATCCCTTTTACATTAATGAATGTTTTCTTAGAAAATTTGGATTGATTTAAAATTCGCAAACTAAATTGTTTGAAGGTCATAGAATTATCTATTTTTATTTCATTATAAAAATGTTTTGTTTCTTTAAATTACATCCATTTTTAAACTAGAATTATCTTTGGCAATACCAGAATGCTTACAAACGCTTATAATAGATGGTGTTTGATTTGTGAAAAGCCATTTTGATTAAAATTGTAGCTTACTGTAATATGACAACTGCTGTTAGCTTCTGCCGAAAAAAACTAGAAACCTACATAGAAAGTTAATATATTGATGTTTAGAATCATAAGATTTTTTTGCAACCATCCTTTATATGGATAGTGGAAACTAAATTCCTAGATTTGGTAGAGATATATGAAAAGATAAAAACACAATCTTTTTTAGATTCCAAGACATGTTTCGATATATTAAGTTGCTTTTTACTGCACATGTTAAAGGAGGGGTATCTCTTTTCTAAGATTTCCCTTGATTAAGAATTAAAATTAACTTTTCTATTAGTTGGTTGATGTTTCTAAACAATTTGCAAAACCTACATAGCACCCACAACAGTTTCATAATAATTTACCAAAGTTCATCACATCACATCACATCCTTTTTGTCAACTGACCGTGAAATTTTAATTTTTTTAGCAAACCAACTCACGAGAACCAATGGTGGGAGCTGTTTGACTCCAACACAAAACGCTACTATTATTACAATGCATCCTCACAGAAGACAGTCTGGCATAAACCAAAAGAAGGGGACATCATTCCATTGTCCAAACTACAGGTATTTAAACCCAAAAAGTAAAAGTTTTCATCTACAGTAGGCCCCAACAACCTCAGACAATTGGACGCTAAAATACAGAGGATTTTGTGCCCATTTATGAGTGTCATACGCTTCCCCTTGCTTCTAGATTTGATCCTGGCGCGACCTGCTTTTGTCTGTGTATCTGTTTTCTATTTTTGCTTCAAAATCCAAAATAATTTGCCTGTGTTAGATTTAAAGAACTCTGTTTATTTCTAAAAACATTAATTTGATTTCATTAAAAAAAACATATATAAGTTAAACCATTATACCTAGTGTTATACACGTAATATAGTTTTTTTTAATATTGTTGGGCAGCCATGATACTCCTCTGCAATTCTTGCTCATGGTCACGACACATCTTTTCTTTCAGAGCTGCCTACGGAATCATTTAGGTTGGCAAATTAATTTGTCTTTATATTGATAGCCTTTTTTTACATATTAAAAGCATATAATTTTCTTTTGTTTGCCTTATGGTTTCTAGTTGCTAATCACAAGAATATGTTATTATTTTCCTAAGCAATAAAACACTAGGTAACTTTTTTGTTTAGAATTTCTTTACATGAACATAATATCTAAGCAATGCACATTGGGAACAACTAACAACAAATTGTGTAATTGTTTAAATTAATTTTGACAAGCATAACTGTTTTAATTAGTTTCCATTTCAGCCAGCCTTCTGCTTAGTCGTCTGTTTGTAATTAGCTTATAACACGTGATTTTAATTACTTGCACTTTCTATAATTGACCTCTGCATATTTACAACAGTTCATTTAATTCTGACGTGCTCTAATTATTGTTCCTGAGAGTGTAATTAAAAATCAACAAGAAGGATGTGGTATATTTAATGTTTTCTTTACTGGTAGCGTATCTTTTATTCATGCGCTTAGTCGTAAAATATATTTCTATAGTAATAACATAGGTTTGTATGGACGTGTTTTTAAAATGCAGCCTTTATGATACCTCATTAAAACAGGTTTCACATCTTTTATTTACTCCAACGTTTTAGTCTTTCAAATCAAAAGCTACTAAATAATGCCTTTTTTCTTTTTCTTTTGAACGTTGAGAAAGTCTTTTGTCTGTGTTGGTATAGTATGGATTAATTAAATGACGATAATGATGGATAATGGCTTATGATGTTAGAAACTGTGTGATGAAAGTTTTCGATTGACTTCTTAATTTACGTATAGTGCTCTGATATCATTTGCATTTACATGTTAATTTTTTTTTCTTGCTGTTGTGTCCAATTATAAGAAACTGTCCAAGCCTTAGGTGAGTGCTGTGAAAAACATTTCAAACATCATAACATTCTAATTTAAGAAAACGTCCTATCTCATTTATGAATTCTTTTGAGCTGCTTTTTAAAAATCTATCTTTCTGTTTGCTGATATTCAAGATGAGAGGTTGCAATATTTTTTATAAGTGCAAGGTAGTCTATTTATGGAATATTTTAGTTATTTTATATTTTATACTCAAAATGTACTTTTTATTCTATATGTGATGTTCGTTCCACGAGAAAAAAGTACATGAAATTATCGGTATATCGGTATTACCAATAATTTTTAAAAGATCATATCAGTAATTCAAAAACAGTTTACCATTACTCAAACTTTATTTACCGGGAATTTATTATTCATTATAAATTACCAATAACATAATTTCTTTGACCAAGAGTTTTACCGATATTTGCAGCAATATACCGATAATTCGCAGCAATATACCGATAATTATCAGCAGTATACCTGTAAATTAGCGGTATATCGGAAAATTACCGGTATAGCAACAAATTACCGGTATATCGGCAAATTACCGGTATATCGGCAAATTACCGGTATATCGGAAAATTACCGGTATATAGGTAAATTACCGGTATATCGGTAAATTACCGGTATATCGGTAAATGGATGTGCAAACAAGCGTACTTAAAGCAACCTTTTCTCACGGCGCACGGAGGAACTTAATGTTGTTTACTGATATATCGGTATACCAGTAAATTTGCAGAATTTACCGATACTTAGGGAAAAAGAATGTAATATTTACCGATAAAAGCAAGTGTTTTATTCAAGCTTTTTACCGTTAAAAATTACCGATAATTTTAATGTAATTTTTTCCCATGGAGTGTCATCACATATATTGATTGAAAACTGCAAATCATTTCTCTAGGTTATCACTGTTGATATAACATTTGACAAATTTATCTTTAGATGCTCAAGGCAAAAGAAGAAGTCCGACACAAGGACCAACCATCCAACAATAATACAGAATTACAGCAGGGAGAAAAAAATGAAGAAGTAAAAACTAGCAATAGCCTCCCTCGTAGCTCAAGTTCATTCCCCCATAAGATTGATGATAGTACAGCGTCACTAAATATACATAACTACAGCATCAGCACCTCTTCGCTCGATAAAAGGACTAATTCAGATATGTATTATGGTAACCAGCACAATGATGATGAAGTGCTTTATCAAAATCTTCCTATAATAAATAACCAATACAATAGAGAAACTAGTGAGAGTAATCCACAATTATCAAGAGCCGACTCATTTTCAAACAACAATCATAGTAGCCATAGTACGTTTCAACAAAAGAGTGCAACTTTACCAAGTAAATCATCGGCAATGAAACTACAAGACAATAAGCAGAAATTTACCTCTTTGAGACACCCTCCACCTAAAAAGCCACCAAGGACAACACGTAAACCTGATAAATCATCTTCATCATCTCAAACAAGTGAAACAGAGGTGGAGAAAAACAAAGAAAATATTGGACCATCAATCCCAGTTTCTGCAGACCAAAGTCCTGTTTCGGTAAGAGTTTAAGAATGTAGAATTCCTGGGGAATTAGAGTAAACAACTTTCATCGGACAACTTTTTTAAGTACCTGTAAAGAATATTCAGTGGACAAAATATGGCACACTCTTTTGCAAAATAATGCTCCACCATTATTATTCATAGCAAGAATAGTGTTTTTCAATTTCTATTTATGCCATGGTGTATGCGGTTTCCAATCCAATACTCTTGCGTGCCAAATAAACGAGGGGGTCCTAATAATTAGGAAAAATCTATTAATAAACGGAAGTGTGAAAGTTTCAATGTCAAAGTGTGAAAATTGGATAAACAAAAGTAATTATCGAACACAGTTCACTTTAAAGAAAAAAAACCAGCTGTCACACAAGGCGATGAACGTCTCATTCAAAAAACTATTTTGTTCTTTCTTGACAAGTGAGTATGAGAAATTAATAAGCTGGGGGGTGGGTCCAAATAAGGTTGAGAAAAATTGAAAACTTTACAAGCATCCGGATGGGAGGGGGGGGGGAGTTTATTTGGCAAACGAGAGTATGAAGAATTTCTTGGATTTCTGGTGTGTCTAACACCCTGTATGCATGTACCAATGATTATTCATACTGTTCTTTCATTTTTTGGTCATTTTGGCGTCTTTACCTATTTAGAGGTCAAGGTGTTATGTAGGCTGGATAATGTTTTAGTCTTCAGCGTCTTACCTAATTATTCGCCAAAAAAATGGGAAATAAAAAATAAAAAATTGTCAAAATATTTTATAAAACATGATAATTTCTTTCTTGATTATACTGTAGCTGTCATAGGTGTCACAAGGTTTATTGTTTCTTAAGTTTAGTGTTTCTTATAAACAAAGTTATAAAGGAATTCGTGAACAGGTGATTGTTTTTTTCTAGTCAAGAAAGTCATTTGGAGAAACAGGAAGTAGTCCAACCCAGATGATCGAAGAACATGAAGAAGATGGCAACTCAACAATACCACCAGCTCCACCTCCGCCACCACTGCCGGCTAGCCAGCGGTATCCACCCGGCAGGAACTCCCTACAAGACTCCCATTTATCAGTGTATGATAATGTAAGAGGATCTGTATATGATAACTTATCAGATAGTGAAAGTGTGTCGGAACCACCATCCCCATGTATGGACTCATCTCTGTCAAGTATGAATGATACGTAAGTTGAAATATTTATATTTGGCCAGTCTGCATAGTCAACCAACTCCGATTTAATTTGATGTTAAGATTTGTAACAAATATATAGTGCAAAAATATTATGGTATAGATCATCTTAATACTCGTAAACACCTGAACGCGTAGCATAATATGTAGTTGGCTACATATGTTATACAACTGGTTGTGTACTTTGTGCAAATCATGAAAAGATTAATTATCGGGATATAATCTAGAAATCATTCTGATTTTAATAAAATAATACTTCTGACTTGTTATGGTTAGGCTCTACCCTCTACCCCTACCCCCTTTTGAGGTTTGCAGATTGAATAAGTTTAACGAGGTAAAAAAGCAGCATCAAAATCATCATCATCTTTATCAAAATCATCTCATTGCTATATTTAATCAAAAGACTAGTATTTCACAGAACGAAACATAATCGTACCCATTATTCACTTTCTCTTAAATGAGGAATCTTGCCCTGAATTGTTGAGGGATTGGTTCTAGATCTTCCTTAATATATTTAAAAGATAATTTTTTTCTGAATTACTCTTGATTATAATGAGCCACTTTACGTGAAAATTTTTCAAAGGAGCTTACTTTGAATAGTTCAATCTGAAGAAATTCTTTTAAGTCAAATACAATTCAAATAGCAAAAAGTGTGCTTATAAAAATGTGAAGCATTTACCATTTCTTATATATTATATACTTGTGTTTCTGTTCATAAACGAAACATTTTCGCGTGAGCCTGAACTGTTTGCTAGTCTGCAGTGTAGAGCATCCCCAGCTCCGCCACAGGAACGATTTCGTTTATGAATTACACTTCCTGACTGTGTGTATGATCTTTCATAATGTTGCTGTTGTCTATTCTCCAAATACAAGTACAGGCACAAGTACTACTAATAATGATTTTCAGGACCTTCCTCCCTTGACCAATGAGCTCCCAAAAAGGAACAGCCATCTGTCAAGATCAATCTTTTTAAAAGCCAAGTAATCAAAAGTTTTGATAATATGAGTAGACAGGGACATTAAAAGTCTTTAGTGACCAATGTGAATGAAGCTTCCAATATATAGAGATTGCTATGAGTTATTTTTTAATCATAAAACTCCATTCTGAAGTTTGATAACAGCTCAAAAAGTAGTTTCTGATCAAATCACAGAGATAAGAAATATTAATCTGTGAGTTGATTGCAGTGTTACAGAGAAGAATGGCCCCATCTCGTATGGATTGAGGGTTTAAAAGTTCAACAACAAAACTCTCAATTTGAGTGCATTTGTACTTTATGAAAAAGTTTTGATGATATAACCGTTCTTTGTCTGATAACACGTATATGGAACTGAAAAAGCGAATATTTATTGAAGATAGTAGTGCTATTTTTGTTGATGGTTCAATGTGGAATGGTTTGTTGGTTTCATATTGTTAATTATTACCATTATCTTGCTAAAACTTTCATGTTTCATTCTATAAGATCAAAACGAAACATCCTTCTTTCTGAAAAGTCTTCAGCTAACTTTTTTATTTGAGCTCTATCACACATCGGCTAAAATCAATAAGTTTTCATTCACATCATAATAGGAAATACCTTGCTTAACAACTGAAAGCTATTTAGAAACTAACTCTTGTTGATATTTTGTTCACCTCACTCTCTATCTAGCGTTAGTTAGAAATGTTAACTCTACCCTGTTATAAGGGTCGTTTTACTTTGTGATTTACTTTGGTAACCAGTGGCAACTGATGATGACGTTATTGTTGATGTTTTTTACGAATGTAAATACAAAGGGTTTTCAATCAATGGCCTGGTATTTTTATTGTTATTTCAAAAGAAAAGAAAAAAGAAGATTTCTTCGTTAGTAAATTATCTTGAAGAAGAAGCATGTTTAGTAAATAAAAGTCAAAAGTCTTTATCATATCTATTCTTATTCTAACTGAGTTGCAGACAATGTTATTTAGTTCAATTTTGTGCTTTTATTCTTCTTCTTCTTCACATTGGAACCCTCGTGAAATATAGACGAAATACATTTTATATGAACTGAATATAAGGACGTGTTGGTCAAGATTATGCTATTATTCTTTAGAGAAGAGAGGGTTTAAAATTGAAAAGTAGAGGTTTTCTTATTATTCTCTACTTGTTTCCTTTTCACCTTGCTTCCTTTTCTCTCTTTCGTTTATAAATTTTTTAAACATCAGTCATCCTTTTTCTTGGGGTTGCTTTCTTATGTGAAAAGGGTCGAAGAGAAACAGCACTACCTAGGATATAAACGAATTGAGTGGAATTGGAAAAATGCTTTGTGTTTGTTAAACTTTCTTGAGAAGCAGGGAGGATCTTTCTCTCTTCAAAGAGAGCAACAGTTCTTTTATTATAATTTCGCAATGGGAAAAAGTCGTGTCTGTACGTTTCCGTACATTTTATTTTCAGAATTATAAAATGTAGCATTTCCCAGGGGAAAAAGGTACATGGCAAATTTGAAACGTATTTCAATTGAAAAATCACCCGTTACAAAGATGATGTTAACTTTTCCCGGGGAATGCCATATTATTTGTATACAGATTTCTGTACACTGTAGGAGAGAAAATTTACATATGAATTAAAATTGAATTGTTTGTGGGAAAGTCACGTGGTGTTTGAAAACATGGTTTTCATCTGTCTGCCAAAGTTTCATCGTCATGTTCTTTGTTATGATTGCGTGCAGAAGAAGAATTACAAGAGAAGGTAGTTATTAACACGGATCCACTTAATCTCATTTTCTCCCACACTAATTAATTTGATTAGTGTACAAACAAAACTTACGAAGTGCCAGCTATCTTGCTTGTAACAACTAGTTTGTAAAATTGATAAGCATGGGAAGTAACAGGCTACTGAGTTTGATTAGTGATTGTATTGAGCCAGCCCTCAGCTCTTAAAGAACCAATGTAATAAAAATGGGAAGTATCAAGCTACTGGCATACACTAGGTAAAAGGTGACCTCTTCCTATTTTTAAAGCTTAGCACCTCTTTACTAAGATTTTCGAGTGATAAGTTGAACTGGTACGAGTTTTTACTTGGAGACTATTATCATTTTGTCTAAAGGGCATTAAAATTTCTAAAATTCTGATACTTTATGTTTTAGATATTTAATATCTAATATACTTGCCACAAATCAATAACTGATACCTTTTTTTGTTTACCTAGAAGAACGCAAGATATAGTTGTGTTTGCTTTCCTTTGTCAACAAACACTTCTTGATCTAGATAGATATTTTATTTATTTGCTAATTCAAAAGTAAAGTTTACAATTCCAAAGAATATTATTTTGGCTGAGAAATGGTGTAAAAAGGTTTTTCCTAGGGACCTGCCAAATGATGGTTGTTATTTGTGCACTTATCATATTCTTATTTCATATTTCAAGCCCTTTTCATATTATCCATCTTCACGCTTCCTTCTTCAACCTTGTTACTATTGTAGTAGTTTAGAAAGGGGGGGGTAAAAGAAAGCTAGCACAGTGCCATACGGGTGTTATTTATTCTAATAAACTAGTTGTTTCATGAAAGTTTTTACACTTGTGATTTGTTCATGTTATGTGCAGTTCGTCTTGATAAATTGGTTAATTTTACCTCTTTGTTATGACATGGGAAATATGAAGCTATTAAAGAGGTAAAATCTACGCACTTCCTTTTTTCAGCTTAGCTCTCTTATGCAGATTTTTGAATGTTGAGTAAATGGTTGTTACTCGATAAAATGTCTTGAGTGAATTGTATAGTGTGATACTTGTTGTCTACGGCTACGTGCGAAATTTATATACACGAAAGAAACTAACAACGATAGGTTACTAGGTCACTGTGACTGAGTGATGACTAGGCTTGAACCTCTTGACCAGCAGAATACGACCTTTACAACGCGGTTACAGCCCCACATTTATCAAGGAAAGTCAACTATACAGGACGGACGTTTACATGATGTTACAAATAAGATGTCAAAAAAACGAAGTTTTACCTGCTAATCTACACTATAACAGGACAGTGAGTTATTTAGAGTACAATTACAAGAGTTTCAATTTTGTTTCACATACAAAGCTATTCGTTTACAATTTAGAAGCTATTTTAAGTGAAGGTTGTAACAGCAGGGCAAGTATTTTTGCCATGTTGGTTTAATTCAGGTCTAAGGGTCTCTTTACACTGGGCGATAATTGGTTTAGATATATTTATCGGTTTATGAGAAATCTGATTACGAGGCTTATCGTTAAGTTGTTGATGAAAAACAGTCTTCATCAAAATCCTATTTGCTAATTATTGAAATTAGTTAAATGCTGTTATTTGTTTACGCAGTGTAAACCATACCTTAAGCGTCGAACACCGTTTGTTTACATTTGATTAATTAAATCTATTCTATATTCATCACAAATCACACTAAAGAATGTGACATGAATGTTGAAAGGATATCGTTCGAACGTTGCGAAATACATCAAGTGTTAGTCATGAGTCGTTTGATTGATCAAAAATTGATGGGTGAATTGTGCCTTTTGAAACGGGCAATGAAAAATGCATGTATTACACACATAGAAAATATCAGGAGGAAACTTCAATGTGTGTCTTTGATATGCTATACTTCACATTTTTGTAAGAGGAGGAAGATTTTTTTATTTATTTGATTACTTCAAATTACATCTGGCTGGTACTTCTTGTAAAGAAAAGATTAGTTGAAGTTTGCATACAGGTGTTTTAGGTGTAACACAAAACGAAGAAGAATCTAAAATCCTATTTATATGGTTTTAAAGAAAAAGATTGTTTTATTATGGTAGTGTGAAGAAGCAAAAAAAAACTTTTTCTATAGTTTTGTTGCAACAGCGAGGAAAGTTGTGTCTGGGTGGTTGTATCATAGAGCGAGCTGTGTGTTTCAGAGAGCTCTATTCTTCCGCCTGGTAAACACTACTTATGGCTAAAATGGCAGCTATGTGTATATATAGATCTTGTCCATTCTTTAGCTTCAGGTAACTTGTCGGTTGTTCGTATACCTCACATTTTGAAGCTTTCTTAACAATTCAATTTTGTAAATATAGTCGGAAATGGTAGCGCGAAAAGACAACGACATACATTTTAATTACATTCATGTTGATCATTCATAGTTAAACTGCCCTGAACTGTTTACACATGCACAGACAGATCCAACAGGTTTTGTCCAAACTTTCAGTTACAGAAATCTTTGATGGGCACTTAAAATTAATTAAATTAAATTTTGACAGATCAGTGAAGCTTTGAGTATTAACTGAAGCCTAACGCTGTCAGTAAAGTGTTAACGATTGCTGTTTAGAAGAGTGTAGTCGATGTATCCAGATGCACTAGATATGCCAAAGTTGTCGCAGTTGTTGCAGTGCGATACAGGCAGATCTATATGATATTTTTAAGGCAATTTTCATTATCGTAGGTGAACTAGAGCTTCGGCGATTTGTTAAATACAAAGCATCTATCTACCACCGTTAATTAGCGAAAATCACAACCCGTCAATTATCGTGCATTATTTTGACAGATTACATGAAACATTTTAATTAGATAGTGTTTATTTGTAATGAGTAAATTCACAACAAAAACAAGACAACTATTTGTTTTTATTATCTGACGGATGGTATTTTTTTCACTGTGATTCCGTAGTGGTTTTTTTTTCACTTCTTGGTTACCTGATGACAGGCATCCGTTCTTACTTCTAATCACCGTCTTTTTATAGATTCGCCTCAGCAGACGATTCTTATACACCGAGCGGTACACTACTTCGAAATGAAGAAACTGCTAATTCAAGTAAGTACACACAGTTCTTTGAAAACGTCATTTATTTTCATGCATGTACGTGGTCACGTTGAATATAATTCATTCCTAAATATATTTCGTCTAACTGCTCATTTTCTTCAGTTATGTTTATTATCGACTTTCTTTCAGACTAAAAATGATTTCTCAACCACCACTCGAGGTTATTACTTAACCAACTTTTTTACCTATTAAAGTTCATTAAAGATAGAGAGATGTGTGGATATAGTCCTTGAACCTCGTATGAGATTTAATTTTGAAAAACTCTTTTAGTCTGCGATGTAGTCTCATCGTCAATTTTGTCAATCATCCAATATTATATGTACCATACCATATGTTTTTAGTGACTAGCAATAATGTCTCCTTTTTATCACATACTGTACGATGAACGCGTACTGTAATCTTCTTGATCATCATACTGTAGTCTCCCTGATATGATCAACATACATTTTTTCTACATTTTTAAGGATCGTCGTATTATGAGAGATTTGACGATTCCGAAAGCATAATAATGTCTCCTTTTTAGCACACACTGTACGATGAATGCGTACTGTACTCTCCCTGATATGATCAACATTTATTTTTTCTACATTTTTAAGGATCGTCGTATTATGAGAGACTTGACGATTCCGAAAGCATACCGACGGGCGAGATCCATTCTATTTCCCATCCTATTCCCGAAAATACAACAACCGACAAGCAACCGACGACAGCGAAGCGAAGTCCCTTGACGAGGATGAAGTCGGATACTTTGGACGTTGAAAAGCGCGCCAAGTTTGCCAAGAATGCAGAAATAGCAAGTGCAGGCTTTAGGCCAATCTCAATGATGAACTTGGTAAGTTTGGAGAACGGTTTCGGGCTTTTTTGTGTTTGGCTATAGTTCCAAGTTTTCGATGACGCACTGGCTATGATTCGAACTCGGAACCCTAGGGCGCTGAACTAGGCTAAGGCTATCCACTATCACCATCCAGTCACTACACCACCGTGACAAACGAATGTTTTGCCTACATGTGGTATCTATTCTTCCGTTATCTTTTTTCTAGGCCGGAGCAACCGGTGGCAGTAAACCCGTCCGCAAAACCAATTCAGATGCAGCGACGGAAATGCCAAAAGAAGTGAAGACTTCACTGAATACACATCGGAAAGGGTTTTTTCGACGTCGAATGTCTATACACAGTATGCTATCGTGGTCAAAGGTAACCAACCTACCCTTTCTTCTCAATCAAGAAATTACTTTATTCGGATAAACTTTCGCGAGATAAACTTAAAAGCGAATTTCGCGAATTTTGGTCTTTTTCGCGAAAGTTTGTTAAATTTACAGAATGTCACTTTGCCGATTCCTTTAATACGAGTTGAAAGTTTTTCTTGCAAAATCTGGACGATCTTTTTGAATACTTACTACCGCGTGAAAACACGTGGATGTTGGTTTGCGATACATTCGACACTACCTCCGCTTCGCTGTGGTGGTCTCCTCGTCATTCCTGCTAACAAATAAACTCACGCATTCGTCTTCAATAATTCATTTTTTTAAATTATCATATGCTACTTAAAACGGTGGTTAGTCTACAGACCACCGCAGCGGCAATTCGCTTGAAAGTTGAAGGTGAAATGCCACGCAAACTATATACCTACGTAAATGTATAATTTTGATTGTTCTAACGAATTGTTTTTACTTTACAGACACCGATCAAGAAACCGATAGTAATGACAAGAGATAAACAACAGCGAAAGGAGGCAATCGAAGTTTTCAAACGTAAGTAGATACATGATACCAGTGTGGATTTTGTCTTATTATTGACCATATACATTTACCACTAAAACGTGATGTTCCAGGAACTGGAATCATGCGCGATGTTAATTTATAAAAGTTCAATCCGCTTTGACATGCAGAGAATAGACTGTGTGGGTTTTTGTAACATGACCGTAACACCAAATTAATGTCCAAATTAAACTTACCAGGCAGAAAATTTTGGCAATACGAGTTAAATTTAACGACTTGATACAGCTTCACATATTCTGCTTTGAATATGTACTTGTGTAACTTACCTTCATGTTTTTGTAGTCATCTTACAATGTATGGGCGACAAATCGTGCCGTAAGAGTTTCGAAGCACTTGCCGTAGAAATCACCAACAAGGGATGGCAAACATTAACGCTCAGAGATGAAATCTATATGCAAATATGCAAACAAACAACTGGTAACGAAAAACTGTAAGTCTGTTTAAAATCTACTTATCGGCTGTACAATGCGTATTAAAGTTAATGATGCCCTTAACCCTATTCATACCGAGGGGGGGGGTTCCACCACGCTCGGAGAAATATTTTGATAACTTCCGGAAAAAACTTTTGTACGATCTTAAAACTTTTTGACTTTTTCTAAAAACATATAAGACACATTCTGACAAAATTTCAGGAGTATACAGTGTGTACTTCAAACATTATAGGTCATTTGTCAAAACTACTTAGAAATTTGCTTGAAACATGGCAAAAACACTAAAGATTCAATTTGTAATAACTTTTGAACCACAAATAGCATTGTTTTCATACTTTCACCAGTTGTAAGTATTCTTCTTCAAGTATTCAAATCTTCAATAATATTCAAAAACCAGAAACTATGTTAAAGAATAGCCTATTATCTTCCATAATATGAAAACAGAA
>JAYRBV010015246.1:0-23208 GCA_036023255.1 Mitrocomella polydiademata
TTACCTTAAACCAAGTAAGAACATTTGAAAGGTCAAAATTTAAATTTGAAACGACCTCTGTTAAGGAATTAGCGCACGAATAGATGGTATTATCGTCCGCAAAATTACAAATGTAAGTTTTGTTTACCGAAGATAATACTGTAGATCATTAATAAAAATATTAAACAATAAAGGTCCAAGTATAGATCCTTGTGGTACCCATTTCAATATAAGCAACCAAGAACTAAAAAATGATCCTACTACGTTCTCTGAAAACGAATATTCAAATAGCATTTAGAAAGTTTATAAGACTATGGTTATCGAGCCCATATGCAGCTAAGAAATTAAGAGATTATGGTCAATGCAATCGAATGCTTTGGAAAGATCCATTAAGATTGCCCCAACCTTTCCAGATCTATCCAGGCATTGATTCCATTGACCAATCATACAAAGTAAAGCGTGTTGTGTATTATGCTTAGATCTAAAGCCACAAAGCTGCGGATGTAAAATGCTATTAAAGTATTCAGCTAACTGGTTAAAAATAACTCTTTCATATAGCTGGGAGAATGCTGATTGGCCTATAATTCTCCTTGAGAAATTTGTCTCCTTTTTTGGAAATGGGAGTTACCTCGGCAAGTTTTAAGTTTGGAGGAAATTTACCCGAATTGAGGGAAGTGTTCAGACAGGCAGTGATGGGCCCAGAGATGATATCGGTAACCATTCGAAAAAGGTTCACTGAAGCTCTTTCTAGGATTTAGATCCTGAATTACGCGAGTGACTTGATCTGTGGTCACATTTGCCAAAGAAAAAGATTTAGCACCATTAGAGCAAATTATGGCCTTAAATGCTCGGGTGGCTTCGATATCTTCTCACGATTCCATCAACTGTATCTGAACACCTTACAAGGTTTCCAAGGAGTGATATTTAGGCTATCAACTATATTTACAAAAAAAGAGTTAAAGATTTCAGAGATAATCTCTTCATCTTTTATTCTATTTTCTTCATCACGCAAGAGAATTCTCATGGAATTGAGAACCTTTTGAAAAAGGGATTTAGTGGATTTCCAAAAATCTGAGGAGGTTCCAAGATTCCAAAAGAGATTCTTTTGCTTGACGATTTAGTAGACAACATAATTTCGTTGTTTTTTGAACAAATTAAAATAATAAGCATCACCAGTTTTATTTGCCTTATTTTTCAAAAAAGAGCGTAGCATAATCGCCTTGCACAGAGTTTTGGTTAGATGGTGCTTTTGGTTACCCCTAATTACTCCTTTCTTTGTTGGAGCATCAAGGCGGTCCCAGAAGGTGTAATTTTCTCCCACGGAGCCACTTTAGGCTTTTATGTATGGGCTTTGATGACAAAGTTACACTTTTTGAAAAATTTGAATAGTTCTAAATTTTTTTCAATAATTTAAAATTTTAAAATTTCGTTTCCAATGCTACTATGACGTCACTGAAGACATCATCAAAAAAATAACTTTGATATAATCAAAAATGAATGCTGAATTCAAAAAGCTTTTCAAATTTAATGTTGAAAAATGGTATAATTTTTTATTTTACCAGTATTAAATCTTGAAATATTCCAATCTAAAGTTTTAGGAGATCTGGAAACAAGGTTGCAAAAATAAGAAATATTAGTTTTGACCTTGTAAATTTTGAAATTTTTGATTTTTTGATTTTTTAGAGACAAAAAACTGATTTCAAACCCCCGTCTATTTAGTTTTTTCACGCTAGCAACGCCATAGTAAACTAAAAATCAATAGTTCCAAAGCCAAAATTTTTCTTTTCTTAATAACATAACCCTTCACAAGTTTTTATGATTTTACCATTTTTCAAATACCCCTTTTAAATACCTCTGTTTCAGAAAATTTTAAATCAGTGGGAAAACTCATTCTATTTTCTACTGTAAGTCTTAAGTCTTAAAACTTAATTTCCATGTAAAAAAAATAAGATAGACTAAATTCTAATAGCCTATCAGAAAGTCCTGGTAAAGATCAACTCAATGCAAGAAGAAGAAAAAATTTACACATTTTTCACTTTACCCCTGAATTTCTGAATTTTCCTTTATTACCTTATTTGGACATTTAGAAAAAGTTTGATATCTATAGCTTCAGGGGTTGATTGAGGCCAGAATCGGTAACGGTATACCGACTTTGGGCGTCTCAAATTTGGGCGCCCAAATTATTTAGCTTGAAAAATAAATAAATACTTTCCTAAATAATTGCTGTTGCAAAGTTTGGTAAGTGTAAATTTTTTTCAGTGGTGTTGATTTTAAGCCAAAGTAGAGTTCCCCCCAAAAATTTTGCCTGCTGAGCTAAGAAACCCACTACCGATGCCCAAATTATTTGTCTCTATCAACCCCTGAGCTTAGACTGTATAAAGAAAGTGACACCATTTTTTAACACTAAATTTGACAAGGATTACATTTTTAGTATTGTTTTAAGATTTTAAGGAACTTTTATTTTCAGTGTCACATTGAATGACATCATAGGGAGTCATGTGATTAATTTTCAAAATTTTCAAAATTAGTTAAAAAATCATAACCAATATAAAAATATTAACTTTTACAGCAATATTTCTTTTTTTTTAATGAAAATGGTGTAAGTGGGTTTCTAAATGGGAGAAAATGGATTTAAAAATTACTACCGTGCATGGGCATCTAAAACTGATTCAAAAACTAAGTTGAAGGAGTCAAAGTCACCAAGTTCGCAGTTTGCAAGGGCATTTAAAAGCTCAGCACAAAAGCTGTCTAATGAAAAGTTGCGAAAACTTTGGTAATGTAAAACTTGAGGAGGTGACCTTTCATACGTCAACTTAAACATGCTATAAATTAAATGATGGTGGTCACTGATTCCAGTTTCGAAAGAGTTGCTTTTCTGGAAGCTCCTTATTTTATTTATTTTTATTTGTGTTTAAATTAACTGTTATAGCCTCCTCAGCTCAGAAGTGTTTTCGATAAGCGTCCTGCTATCTTTCTGTTTAACTGTTATATTTTTGCAAGATCCAAAAAATTATTTTCGCAAAACTTCATTTATGCTACAAACAGATTAAATACTAAATTCTTTTCATCATAGGTTTGTATACTTTTTGATGTTTATTTTCTTCATTGTTGCTTGGCCAATTTCAAAATTGCTAGATTGCTTGCTTGGTCAAAATCATGGAACATTTTTCAGAAGATCTGGTGAGTAGGCAGCATAATTTTAGAACTAGTATTTAAAAAAATATTTTCTTGACTGTCTAACAGTACATAACAACTGTTTTAGATTCATTGTTCAAACACATTTTTCTTCACGTTGTGACTCCAGACAAAAGACTTTTCACAACCTATTTTACTGTTAATTAAGAATTGAAGGCACTTGTTGATTTGCATCAAAGAGAAAATATGGAGAATGAAGAACCCTTGTCTATGGATGAAGCATTAATTATTCAGGTGAGTTGTTACTTGAGAAAATTATTCCTTTAATAAAATATTTAAGTAGGAAAAGATCAGGAATTTGCTGCTATTCCAAAATTTGTACTTCCACTTCTCAATTATCAAAGTTATTTTTTATTAAATCTTCACTAAATTTTTGAATAGGGAGCTCTTGATTTGAAAAATAAAGTTGCCAAGGATGCTCTCATACCATTGGAATCAGTGTTCATGTTGGAGTGTACTGCTATTTTAGATGAAACCACAATGGACTTTGTAAGTATTTATTTATTATATCTTTAAAAAGTCAACCCAATAAAAGTGTTATTCTTTTGATAATATTGTATACTTTCAATATTTCGAAAGTAAGTCAATCATCATCCAAGATTTTACATAAGCTTGGGTAAAACAGGTTTAATTATTTTATGATTTGTTTGATAACTTTGTATATATTTTTTAGCTTTTAAGTGCTGGTCATTCTCGTGTACCTGTGTACGAACATACACAAAATAATATCATTGGTGTTTTGCTGGTGAAGTCAATTATAAAGTTAAATCCAAGTGATTGTACTCCTGTCAAATCGCAAATCACCAAAGATTCTTTCCTGATCTTCAAAGAAGATGAGCCGTTGTACAATATATTAAATGCCTTTCAGACGGGAAAAAGTAATTTTTTTGAAACCCTTGATATATAGTCTTTTATGTTTTACAATAAACTACATAAATGAATAAGAGATAGCTGATTTTTTGTATGATTTTTATTATTGTGATATAAAGTCAAATTAATTACTCCAACGATGAATCACAAAAGTTTGTGCCAAATTGAAGCATTTAAAAGGGATTAGCTAAAATGATTGAACTAGATATGTAATTCTTGTAATGTAAAGGCTATACTTTGGCAAACATTTTCAATATATTTTTTCTATTCAATCAACGCACACACACACAGATTTTTTCTGTTTCGATGAACATAATTGTATGTAGAGATTAATTGAAATATTGGAGTATTAAAGTTGCCCAATGAAATTTTGCCTTTACTTTCCAATTTCAATTAATACAATCCTTCATCTTCTTCCTTGCTTTTAAAGGTCATATATGTATAGTCAAATCAAATACAGAATTGATGGATGGAAGTACTTCAGAGGTTGGCATTATTTTATAAATTTAACATTCACAGGCAGCCCTGTGAATCTAGGTCAGCTTATTTTTGCCGGCCTGTTTTGCCTGTGAGGTCGGCATGATGAGAGAAAAATGTTTCCAGGTCGGTTTTGTCTACCTTTATTAGCGCCGAAACCATGAAATTGCCGACCTTGTTTTTAAGAATCTTTCATTATTTTGTCTTCGTCCATCCTTTTTAGAATTATCTCGGCAAATAATTATTCCCCTCGGCAAAAGCTTGGCCAATTGCCGAGTGTGGTTGGCGGGGAACAACTTTAGGACTGATCTTTGGATAACCTCATTCAATTAAACAGCGCATATAAGAATCTGTCAACCTACAAAAAAAAATTTCTGACCTACAGAGTGTCTCAGGACGGCTTTGCAGACCTAAATTTAAGCCTAGCGGCCGGATCTTTTTCCTCTGGAGTCACAGGGCTGCACAGGTATCTTGTAGATAGGCATTTAAAAAGAAGATATTGCCCTAAAACCAAAGTAGCCAGAAAACCATAATTTCATCTATTCCACTTTGGCTCCTTTATAGTTCTTGGACTAAGATAACAGTTTTTTCTTTAACTCCAAGGTGAATGTTGGTATTTTGACTCTTGAAGATGTGATTGAAGAAATTTTGCAGGAGGAGATAATTGATGAAACTGACAAATACATTGATGTCGCCAGAAGAATACAAGTTGCTCGATTAAGAAGAAAAATTTCAAAATCATCAGGTGCTAGTTCAAGACCAACCAGCACAAACGTCTCTGGAAAGGTGATTTACATTATGTTTTGGCTTTATCGTTTTCAATATTCAAGGGTATCAAAATGTAGTGGCTTACAAATAACTTTTGTTAAACGACCCACATCTTTGCTTTTACAGTTTTCTCTTGTTTTTTCTTAAGAAAATCGACAGATATTTTTGCATTTACAATTTTTATGTCTCTTTTCTAGGGTTTTGATGGAAGATCATGTGATGAGAAGAGACCATTACTTCAAATTCCAATTTGAGTTTTCAAAAATTGGATTATTTAAACCTCATAGGGTGAATCCTAGATGTTTTTTCTCTTTAATTATTTAATTATTGGCTTCTTTTGTTTTCTTTCTACATGACCACCAATAATTTTTTTTATTTATTTATTAACTTATTTTTTTTATGCATGTTATTTTTTTAGAAGTGTTCAGATTTTGTACAATTAAAGCCTTTTCAGTAAAACATGATTTATTCAACTTTTCTACATCAAACATTCTTCACACTGTAAATTTGATTTTAGAATTCAATGGCATGATATATATATCATATTGGGCTTTTTGGCCCCTGCAAAATCCGGGGAGGACACATTGTGATATAATCAAGCCAGAACCATAAAACTTGGTAGTAAGATAGCTAGCAATAAGATCTACACAATCGTCAAAAAAGAATTTCCAAAATGCCGGCCATGACAACATAATTTTTGTCAAAATTTTCCGATTTTTTGGTCAAAAATTAAAAATTCAATTGGAAGAGAAATAATGAAGATTCTGTTTTCATTTCATTCATTTAACATTTTTAACGTTTTTAATCAAGCATATAAATCGAGTCCATAATGGCGTGTCAAAGTTGACAAAAATACTGAAGAATTATAAAATTGCGTTAACGATAAAATTTTATTTTAAATTTATGTCTTTTAATACAGTAAAAACTTGTTAAAAGTATGAAGTGATTTGAATAACTACTTCAAAAGTTATTCAAATTTTAGTTCTCACTTATTTTTGCCTGGATTTAGTTGAAATTCAATATGTGGTCTTAAAGTATTACCAATAATTTTTGAACCAGATGAGGTATGGGGCCTAAAATGTGCCTTAGAAGATTTTAAACAAAGTGGTAAGTTTAATTTTGATTGCATTTATAGAAAATAGTTATCAGAAAAAAACGGTCTTACATCTACATACCAACAAAGCCATGTATTATATTATAACCTTTACATACCTGCAATTCTGGATTATATGCAAGACACTTAATATTTTTTGTTATTGTTTTTTATTAGTTTAGACATTTTTAGTATGCTATTTTTAAACAACTTTTCTTTAACCCAGAAAAATGTTTTATTGTTAAAACTGACTTTTTATCTTTAGTAAGTCATTTGGACAACTAAGTTTATTACAAGGTTTCACACAGGTTCTGTTTAAAAGAATTTGTCTATCCGTAATAATTACATGTTTTTCAAAATCTTATTTCCCCTTAGGTGTAAAATTATTTTTATAGCTGTACTATCCCATGATGCCAAGACATCTTCTTTGTAGGCTGTTTTAAGATTCTTCTAATTTTTGAAAGAGTGCTAAAGTTTTTTTAATTTTGAAGCGAGTTCTACTTATGGAGATGCTTTTAGACACAAAATGAAAAGGAAAAACATAGATACAGAAGAAAAAGGTGATGGGAAAAAAGTTAAAGTTGGGACTGATTTGAACTATGTCATAACATCATTGAAAGAACGATTAAAAGAAGAGCAAAATGAAATTACAGGTTAGTTGCTAGTTTTGCAAAAACAGAAAAGAAGAAGACTTCGCATATAGCAAAGGATATCTAAACTGGGTTACAAATTTAAGGCACAGTTAAGTTTTCTACATTTTGTAACGCTAGTTTTTCAAATTTACTGTAAGGCCTTCTAAATTAACATAACTTACTCCTTGGCAATCGTTTGAGGCAGGGTTGAAGCTATTAAAAATATTGTAGGCTATTACTTCCTATGAGTTATCGACGTTTTTTTTTTCAGCGTTACAAGAATTCACTAAACTATGCCATGATGATGACGATGGGACAGATTTTGTTACCCTCTATTTGAAAACTTCCCCAGAATGTAAAGATCTGTTTGCATTGTTTGATGTTGAAGGAAGACCTCTACCTGAGAAGGTATGTATTATACAGCAAGTCTGCAAAAATACAAAATACAATGCGCTATGGAAAATTAATGAGCTTTAATTAATACCTTCAGGGTTTAAAATTTATTTGCGTCTTCTTTTGTCTGTGTTTAAATTTGCTTTAGTTGTTTTATGAAAAGTTAAATTTAATAATGTTGACCTTTAACATTTTTATTTATTTATTAGCTTGAAGCTATTTGGGAAACATTTGAAGGAATTTTATCAATCACGTCAGAAAACAAAGATGACCGTCTGCTGAACTCATCCGGTGTATTTCTTGTAAACAAAATTATTCAAAATTACATGAAGCACTTGTACTCATCTCTATCTACCAACTCAAAGGAATCCCTAGTGAAAGCAGCATTAAAGCTGATGACTTACATGGTGGCACATGGGAAGCAAGCATTGAAAGACATGATTTTGACCTTTGATTTCAGTCACAAAGGTTTTAGACAAGCATCTACTAGGAGGAATAAAAAGGTAGAAATCTGAATTGGGCACTTTCGCTTAGCAATGTTCATATAGTTTACTGCCATGGTTATGGTTAAGAAACTGACTTGTCTAAATCCATCAGTTTAACCTGTAGAGAATCGTGAAGTCTGAATAATTTTCGCTTACTGCATGCTCCTTTTTCTTTAAATTTCCAACAATTTTGTTTAGCTAAAACCTGACATCCGAACTTGTTTTGTAAGATTCTGTCTTGCATTTTTTGCATTTGGGGACACTGCAGTGGTCAAGAAACTGCTAGAAGAGAAGGGTATGCATTCACTTATTCATCTCAATACTTCCATGCTGTCAACAAGAAATAATTGGTTGATATATTCTTATACTTTTTAAAGCAGTCACACATTGATAATTTGGCGAATCAATTTCTCAAAAAATGTTCTTATCTCATGCAGATTTGCTAAGAATTAATACAGAGAAACAAGTGAAACTATTCTTAGGGTTGCCAGCCTCCTGGAAAACCCTGGAATTTAAACTCTGAATTTAGCTGGGAACCCTGATTCTGTTTTTTAGTGTCACTCAATGCAGTAAATTCAATTCCATCCTAGAAGGCATCCAAAAAGTTCGTTCGTCCGTTCGTTCGTTCGTTCGTTCACTTTGGTCAACTAAAAGAAAAACAGCGTTGTGTACGTTCGATTTTAAAAAACATATGGCCAATTAACCGATATAAATTAATTTCCTTATGAATTTATCATTATTTATAGGTCTTGGTGCGCTCATATTGAATGATCTTCATCAGGATTCTCAAGAGTCAATAATAGTTGTACTACAAACCCTTCAGAATAAGGTGTGTTACTAGATATTCTGTAAGGGGTTATTTTCAATTCTGCACTGCATTCTAATGAGTTGTTTGATTCAAACAATTTGTAAAAATTGCTTGACAATTCTATTCTCATTTAGTTTAACTTGTCAGTTTTTACTTCAATTTATATAGGTTATTGAGGATGAAACTATTATGAAGAAAACCAAACTGCTTTTCTTCAACGCAATGGTATTATCAAAATTGACAGTACTTTGCAAAAACCCTGATGAAGAAGTTCAGATGGCAGCATTGAATTTGCTAACCAGTTTAACAACAGATGTCAAGCAAGGGATTTGTTTCTTTCCAAAAGATGGGGAGTTCACTGTAAAGTATGCTAATTCACTTTATGGTACTTTAAAATATAAGCTACTAATCTTTGCGGGGAAAAATAGTTTTTTAGCGGGTACTAGTTTTCCTGAATGATCGGTTTTGTTCGATCAAGGGGTAATTTTATCTTATTTCGAAAATCTATATCAATTTTCAAGTAGATTATAACTCGACATTTTTATTTGAAATTAATGCTTAAATCGGTTTCTTAATTCGGGAATTCCGAACCTCATATATTTTGTTTGGATATTCCTGGAAATTTCAAAAATTACTCTGGGAATCTTCTAGAAAATGAAATCAGGAATACTGTGGGCACCATGTAGTTTTATCTTTAAACTTGAGGATTTTCTTTGTAGGCTAATGAATCCAATTTTATTAAAATTTCTCCAATCAATCAAACATCAACTGTTACATGAACCAGTACTACTGAAGCTGGCTCTTAATATCCTCAAAAAGTGCAAGGATTTGATAGTTCCTTTTATGAACGTGCTCAACTTACAAATGGATGTCCGAGCATCTGAATCTTGGTTTGCAAATATCAAACTTATCATCGAAGTATGACGCTATTTTCAATTTGTTCTTTTTTATTTTAGACTCAAATTCGAACACATATTTTGTCCGTGATTTCTATGCGTTGAATACTAAATTGATATGATTTTGTTTTAAAGATATGGAAAGAGATCCCACTGACTTCCGATATTCAAGTCCCACCTAATACCCTCAAGAATCTACAGTTTATGATGAAGTTTACCATACCAACCGCTATCAAGAAAATACAGTGTATTGCTGCTTTAAAGGTTTTATGACTGTCTATTATACAACCACTTTGAGATTCATTGGGCATTTTCTCTATCAAACGTATTTATAGGCACAATTTTTAAAATTATTTCATCCGAGGGCCTAAGAAGAAGTCATTGCAGTTGTTTTTTTATGATTTTTCATTCAGATGTCAAAATACAATTTAAAATTATTTGTACTCCTCTCAGCTATACTTACATGTAATTTTGTACACCTCGTGATTAATAATTGTTGTGTCTGCGTTTTTATTTTCTAGAGCAAAAATGTCCAGATTCAAACGTTGGTTATAGAACTTATGGACGTTGTTCTACAAAGATGTATCGACCTAAAAGAAGTTTTTTTGGCAAATGATACTAAAGATATGATAGTGAAACAAAATGAAATAGTCCATGCATTGCCAGAAGTTAATACTGTTATAACGTTGAGACAGAATATAATTGGCAAGAACAAAGCAAGCAGTGGAGAAAAAACGAGTGTCGAAAATGGTTGGTTTATTTTTAATCTTAAATCCTATTGAAGATGTAACTGGACAATTTACGAAAAGTTTCATACTCATTTGATAAATAAAGCTAATGTTTCTTAGTTGATAAGTTAAATGTTTTTCTTCCTTACCTGTTAGATGAAGGCAAAGAGAGTGCTGTATCTGAAGAGCAACGCCGTACTCTTTTATGCAATTCAATGAAACTCTTGTGGCTTTACCAGAAACTAAAACCTGGAATTTTGACAGAGTCAGGGTTTAACATATGTAAACTGCTCCTCCTGGAAAATATCAATGAACAAAAGGAAACCGTTGGGCAAGTCTTCGATATTTTGATCATGGAGAATGATGACGATACAAGGATGTGGCTAGAGAAAGTAGGGTTTATTTTATCTCATTTCTTTGAACATATTTATCCAGGATAGCTTCTTCAGCTCTATAGAATACTATCCTAGAAGATATGTCTTCCTTGGGAAACAACTAAAAGGAATCCTTATGGAATTAGCCGTGATTTCACCACCGAAAGCCTGTAGCGTCGAATCCGGAACCCACTCAGCCACGGGTCCAAGACGCTCAAGTGTTTGAAATATTTGTGTTAATGAATTTGCCGGCAGGGCTACAATGTTTGATTTACCAGAAAACAAGGAAAATTAAGGAAATATTTTCATAATTTTAATAGTTTAGAAACTTTACCTTATTTAGAAATTACCAGGAGGGAAAAATATCATACAGCTTGTTTTGGATACTTTGCTTACTTGTCAAGATGACAGCGAAATTATTAAAAAAGGAAAAGAAGTCTTGTTTAAGGTATGTTTCGTTCCATTAAAGAGGTGATTTTTGCTTAACTATGCTTGATATAATAAGTAATTGTATTAACAATTGTTCGTAAAAGAAGTACATCCTTTTTTGTATTTAGATAATGAGCTCAGGTACCTAAAACTTTTTTGTTTAGATATTGAGCTCAGTTGAGCTGTACCAAAATTACTCTGAAGAAATGGACATGTGGATAGATACCTTATTGATCGGCGAAGGAGATAAAACAGAACTATGTCGTCATTTTTCTAATGCTGTGTTCAAACTACTAAATGATCCGTATACTCTTCAACAACAGTTACAAACAGACTTACATTCAGATCAAGGTAACAGTTGTTTCTCTCGAGTATACATTTCTTTCTGAGTTTATTTAAAGACAAACACGTTGTTTTAATGAGCAATAATAGAGACTTTGAATGGATTTTTTAAAGGATTAGATAGACATCATTAGAGAATCTAAACAATTATAGGGTGTAATATCTAATTAAATCCGAGAAGGAGCTTTTTTTGCCTATCCAGAAGATGAAAAATATTTATCTTGGAAATCAATTTTGAGGTCTTTTTTTTTCATTTTAGATCCAAGCATCCATCAAGACTGGTAAGTAATCAATCAGCCTGAAGAAAATTTATAGTGTGTTAAGAAATGTTATCTTGTGATTTCATTAAGTAATATCTTTTTCCTTCCAGTGAATTCACAGCGCTTCCCATCGTACTTTTGAAGACTTTTAAGAAAGTTGGTAAGTTAACTACACATACGATTTTGGGGATTGTTTTTATATTCTGAAAATATTCTTTGGTTTAGGAAAACGTCCATACCATCACTATCTTGAGCTTCTCTTTTTTTGTATCAGATGTCTCGCCGATATGTCTCAATTTCTTGATGTCAGCTACCAAGAAACTGTTAGCATGCCAGGAGAATCCAATTGCCCTTGTTACTGTCCTCGTAAAAGAAATCGGAGATGACGATGAGAAATATGAAGACCTCTTCCATTTCGCAAAAACTCTAATTTCATCTTTAAAACTGGATTGTAAGATACTGGGCAAGGTAAATATTTGAGTTATGCTTTGAAATTATTTTCAAGTCCTTTAAATGAAACGATACCACCCGATCTAGGAATTAAAAAAATTATTTGAGCTTCTGTAAAGTATTGTTACGAAATCTTGGTATATTTTATGAATAGAATCCAGCATGTAGCTCAAGATAGAAAAAATAAGTAATTACCAAGGCTCTGGTATTTCGCGTGGGTTTATTTTCGCAAATTGGCTCTTGGCGAATTTTTTTGACATGGCAATCCTTAATTGATAGAGAACCAATTAACGTAAAAAGTTTCACCAATTCAGAAATACAAAAAAAAAGGTTCGCGTAGATTTATTTTCGTAATTGGCTTTTTAAAGGATTTTTCGGGATGATTTAATTTTGTTAATTTGGCCAAAGTTCGCGAAAATTTCCCCTTTTAATTAATTACAAAGCTGAAGAGGTGGTAGAATGTCACAGTTGAATTTTCTTTCACTTCTAGGTGTCTATCAAAGAAGATGCAGAAAGTAAAGATGAAGAATATGAAGGTGTGTGCTTTTTAACTTTATCGAACTTGTAATTTTAGTGATAAAAGTATGGGCAATGAAGGAAGAAAATATTTTTATCTCTATAATTCTGCAACTAAAAACATGACCAACAAAGTTACTTCTTTTTCTTATCTACGATACTTTAAAACCCCAAATAAGTCAAAAAGCAGCATCCACATACGGACGTAGCCCTCATTTAGCGGTCGCAACCCTCTCATCTTTTATTTTAAGGGGATTTTAGATTTCGCAGATTTTGGCCTTACCCGCGAAAATGCAACAATTCAATCTTTAGAAAAAGCATAGTAAGAAAGCCATCCGCGTAATTTTGTCCCCGCAAAAAAATGAAAACGGCACCCTATCCGCGAAAGAGTTAAGCGAGTGAAGTAAGAAATGATGAAATGATCATTTACTGCTGTCTGATTTACAAATCAGTGACGAATGTTAGTTCCCTAAATTGGGAAAATTTCTTTCCTTAAATTAGACAGACTAAATTTAACAGTACCTTTTTCATTTAGAATCAAATTCCATAATGGTAATTCAAGAAATTACGAAGTTGACTAAAAAAGGAAATATTAAAGCCAAGGAAACTTTGAAGAAATCCCTCAAAATATTAAGAAAAATGGTTGACTCATCTGATGGAACGAATGTGATAATATTATCAAAACTCCTTTGTACCATGATCCGGGTTTTATTTCATTCCGTAGTGCCTTCAAAATGTGAGACTGTCTTTAGTAGTGTACAAAATACTGTGCTAGAACTACTGACAATTATATTGGAACAAAAGATGGGAGGTCAACGCTGCGCAGAAATGTTCTTGACTTTGTACAATAGTTTGCTAGTTAACACGGAAGAGGAATGCTGGAGACAATTCAATGAGGAGATGATATTGAAATGTGTGAAAAAGGCGAGCGATAATGAAGTACTTTATTCCTCGATTCAAAATGTATTGGCTAACTTAAATAAGGACGATATTAGGATATCTACAGGCTTATTTGCAGAGAGATTATTGCCACATCTTTCTGATGATTCAGCTGTAAAGACTTTAGTATCCATAACTGGATGTATTTCATCGTTGGAATTTGAGTTGGCTGATGAACAATTGTTCAACACTCTATCAAAAGGCATTGAAGCATTCTCAAAGAAGATGGTATCACCTTTGAAATATCAAATTGTCTTGATACAAATGGATTTGAAGAATCTATTTACCATGGCTCTAAAACACCAGAAAGAGTCATTGATGAAACTGTGCTACAACTTATACCTGTTGTATCCTTCACCAAAACTTCTAGATACCATTGATCAAAAGCACTTCCAGTGTCTCTTGGAATACAATGGTCAAATCTTTGAGGCGTTTGCGAAAGTGTTATTGAAATCAAATATGTCAGTGTGCGAGATGTTTATTAAAAGTATTTCGGACAAAGAGATTACCGTGAATGAAGGTACCATCAGTAAATTGTGTGGTTTGTTGTATGTTGTTCTAAAGATAAAGAAACAAGAAGATCTACCAAAGAAATTTAGTAAGTAGATTTAAATGTGGTGAAATAAAAATTTAAAAGAAAATTATACCTTAAGGGCAGAAATTTTCGCGGGCAAAAAATGTTTTTCCCTTATATCACCTTTTGAAGTCACCAGCTATCGACAATGATCTTATTAATTGACAGAACATGTTTAAAATTCTCTACTAAAAGCCATTGATATTTTTTCCATTTTATTATTTATCTATCACAATTTTTACTTACAGTTAAACGTCTCACCACAACCATTTGGGAAAATATCTTATCCCCTTCCAACAAAATTAATCTCCAACAGTTGTGTGCATTAACAAGTCTCAGTCAATTCCAATCAGACGAGAAGTTGGTTGATTCAATCAAACACCTGATGAATATTCTAAGAGACACGGCTGAAGATGAGCTTGATTGTGACGTCATAGTGGCGTCATTTGCATTCATCAAAAAGGTGGTTTCAGCGGATGACTCCAAGTTGCTGTCAAAGATTGTCGGGCTGTCGATGGAACTGTTTTTAAAGTTCAAAACAAACGCCAACAAGAAATGTTGTGTCCAGTACCTGGCAACCTTTGCCACAATGTTATCCACATCTGATGGTGAGCACAAACGTAAACAGTCCATTAAGATCTTCTGGAAACCCTTGGTGGTTGAGATACTGAAGAATCACTACAATGATGCTCAATATATGGATGCTTTGAGATTGACCACGGAAAAGTTTTACTCATCCTCGGACTCACTTGCTAAAGGTTCTGGTTTGTCTTTGAAGGACATTCATGATATGGTCGTTGGCCATTCTAAATTTTTGAGTTTGATGATTGATGAAGAAGGAAACAATGCGGAGAGTAAAGGTATGTACCCTTTTAAGCTGTATGTAATTCTTCATTTGCAACGTAGATCTTGAACAATAAAAAACAAAAGATTTACTAGCTATTACGATGTAATCTGCTCGCTAAGGCACACTAAAAAGAGTTTCATAAATAAACAGCTATTGTTTTTTGACAGAAGTTAAGAATTTTCTACTTTCAAACGCGTTATTTTTTTCTTTTGTTTGTACGTCTTACATAGATGATTCTGCGTGTAGTGAAGTGAAGTGATATTTCCATTCATTGACCATTAAAACGTGATGTTCCGCGGATTATTCTTACAACTGAAGTTATGTATGAGCTAACATGCTCGTAAAATTACGTCATCGCGTAAATATTCTGTCCGTACCTACACAAATCTCTATTAGAAATCGGCGTTAACCTTGATGATATAACAGGTTGTGTATGTCAGCACAGGTGTCTATGAAAAAAATGTTCCCCCCAATGAAATAATTTTATTGTCACTATTATCCTTCACTGTCATATTACGATGTTTTTGTCTTCAATTAGGGTCATTGGTGACGTTTTTAAAAATCATCACTGAAAATTGTGCTGACGTATGCAATTCTGCATTCATTCCAGTATTATTGATGGCATACAATGGAACGCTAACGAAAAAAGGTGAGAAATTTCGTTTATATTTCGAAATCATTTTAAAATGAATTTCAGACATTTCCTTATCTGCAGTTCATCGACGATCTGCTATTTTTATTTCAGATTTGAGTGAAATTTTCAGCCAAAAGATGGAATAATTGGGGGGAAATGTTTTTACCATCGTTTCACTATTATTCACTGGGACCATGTCTGAATTTTAAAAATTATCGAATCTTTTTCATGTTTAGACCAAGAAATCCTTACCCTTTTGAAGCTCTATGAGGCCAACAAATGCATGGATCAATTCCCTGTGTCTTGGGGGAAACAAGCAATCGAAGCATACAAAACGAAAAATTCAACCAGTAGTATGATCAAAGAAATATCATCCTTTCATATCCTATCAAACTTGGAGACCAAGAAGATTTATAAAACAGCCATCAGTTTTCCAGTTACTCTCAAATTAATGGTAAATTTCTTGCACAATTGGTCGGGGTCTTTATACCAGAATAGCCTCGTTTTTCCGTTGATTGATAAACTATCCTAGTTCATTCCTAACATTTCGCTTGTCTTTCATTTTTAGGAAAACGATTATTCATTGGATGCAGATGATGAAATGTACGACCCAAGATTCTTGTTGTTGTTATTTTCATCCATCCTACAATCAGGTAAGTGATTGGGAATAACAAATAATCAACTTCTATCTTAATAAAAGCACTATTCTGTCTGTCAGTGTGTGTGCTTTTCTAAATGGTAGCCGAGCTGTGGGAGAAATAATTTCAAATTTCTTGAGCTTTTTTTTACAAAATTTTTTTATTCCTCAAATTCGTATCGTTCTATCGACGGGCGAAAGCAGTGGTTTACCAGCTAGTCTATTTATATACCTTTAAAAAGTTTCGAAAGATTCAAAAAGCCAGTCGCGCTGAAGTTTACATCAAGTTTACAGTCCTGGAATGTCCTAGAATTTAGTTTTTGTACTGGAATTTTCACAATATTAAGAAAATGTAACAGATCTACATATTTTTTTTAAAGAAATCGATGTTCTTTTCTATTCGGTTTTCGGTCCTAAAATTAAATTCTCATATTATTTTTCAATTTGTCCTGGAATGTCCTGGATTTACTTTTAAAATTCCCTGGAATGTCCTGGATTTACTTTTAAAATTCCCTGGAATGTCCTGGATTTACTTTTAAAATTCCCTGGAAAAAAGGGTAAAATGTCCTTGAATGTCCTGGGATTCGAAAAAAAAATTGAGTGATGGTAAGTTTCTTTCTTAAACGTCACTACCTTCCTCTACATCTTTTTCTTAAAATCTTTCGAATCTTCTATTTATTTATTTTTTGCAGGCAATGTTGTGGATTGCCGACATTTCTTAGAGTCCGGATGTCTTCCAGTAGCAATCGCTGGCCTCACTTCCCATGATGTGAACATCAGAAAAGTTGGTTATTTTGTATTGGCGCAGTATCAAGAATTTCTTGAATCCTCTCGATTCCGTGAGAAAGCGCAGGTAGGCCAATTGTGTTAGATCATCAGCGTATTTAGAACATAGTCACACACATCAGATGGAGAGTTCTGATTACCTTTTATTTGTTAAACATACTCCTCGGCAGAGGCGTTGCCATACACTGTTGAAATAGACAGAGGGTTGATTAACATAATTTATTGAAATACAGTTCGTTTCGCGGGTATTTACATTTGCATTAAAAAAATTAAAACAAGCAATATTTGAGAATCTTTTAGCCAATTTTTTAATATCATTTTGGGAAAATTTATACTATTCCATATTTCGATAAATGAATATTTTCAAATCGTTGATTTTCAAACACCATAGGATTTTTCGAAAATGTTCGTGGCTATAAACTTTAGTTAAGTTAAAGAAATAGTGTGAGAATCTTCCCATAAATAATCTGTTTGATAATTTTGAATTTCCTTTAATCTACAGGTGGATTATCTGTTGATGTTACTAAAGAATTCAATCTTTGAACAATACATGATGTTACCGAGCATATGGGCAATTTATATTATCCGATATTCATCCCTACTCCTTCACCCTGGTACGTATACATAATGTGAATCTAAGTGAAATCCTGACAACCTGAACTTTACTGCCAGGTGTGCATCACAAAACTTTTAGCTAGTGTAATTACTGGTATCATATCTAGAAACGAATAACTCATGTTCTTCGTTTTTCCCCAAAGAAGGTTTTTACTGAACATGATTCTGTAGATTGCTTCAACCTAACGATTTAGGACTTGTATTTATTTATTTATTCAATTGAATCTAGCTAGTTTTTCCATCTCCCTAACTTGATTTTGCACAACGAAGATACATTTTCACTGAGCTAGATACTATAATTTTGTACAATTTTTCTCGCACACTTTTTAAACGAATAATCAAGATTATTCGATAGCATTAAAATGTGGAAAATCCCGACTCTTCATGTTTAGTTATTATTCCTATAAAAAATAAATCACACTTCCTAGGACACAATTTTTTAATAAAATCTCGTTTGACTTCTCATTTTCTCTGGTCAATTAGCATTAAACTCAACACTAAACTAAATAAACATAAACCCTCATTAACTCATGGTTTTAATCTGTGAGACCAAAACTGTTCGGGACTCCGATCTGTTAGATTGACATAAATGGAAATCCCTTTTTACTTATACGAACTTACTGCCAGGTGTGCATCACAAAATTTTTAGGAGAAATACCAATTACAGGAGAAATAACAATTACTGTTAAGACATTCGGATGTTAACCAAAACATTATACTATTTATTGGGAAAATTGTTTGTTTTTTCTTGGCTTTTGAATGTTTGGCATACTCTTTGGAAAATTTCAACTCTAGATTCAATCTATTTCTGAGTATCAAGATCGAAGATAAGATTAGAATAGGGCGCGGCGGCATTGGTTTAAAATTTCCAATGTTACTTTTTTTGGAATAGACATTCAGGCCATGAAACCATTGTATCATTCTTTACATAAGAGCGTCCTAAGTTTTTTGATACATTATGTACAACAGGTTGTTATTTTATGGTAATCAACTGTAAAGATTTTCATGGCTACTAACTGAGCTCCAGGTTCAACCTAACCGCGAGGCATACGATTGTGAAAATTTCTAGACCTGTATAGCTCCCTTGGTGTTCGCAAGTAAGGCAGAGGACTCTTCATAGCAGCTCTACAAAACTGAAGAAACCTAAATCCTGGGTAAAAAAATGTTGCAAATAATAATTGTTAAACCTTTTCCCCCTACAGATCAACATTTGTACTCGGTTTTGAACCATCAGTTATTACGGAAGCCAACGTTGTACGTCAAAGATCTGCCTCTCTTCCTACAATTCTTCCACAACAGTACTTTGGAACATAACACTGAACGTGCATGGATCCTTAAATTATTATTCAATGGTTTAAAAGACCACACTGGATACTACATGTATAAAAAGAATCATGTGTTTGAGTTGATCATGTCCTGTTATGATTCCGTGATTTGTGACAAAAAATCAAAGGTGACATAAAATATTCTGCTTTTTAACGAACTTCGTGAATTGACGTGGTACATAGTAAATCATAAAGAATAAAAACGCCCGGCTACGCTTGACAAGCTCGTTTGGCCGTGTTATTTTGATGTATCTTTCCTGCTTGTATCGTTTAAATTCTACCTGCTTACGATTTTCTCATTGGTCAAACTCGCTAAAACGTTTTGATAATAGTCAGTTTGATGAGAAAAAAATTAATTTTTCGAGGCTTCTTTTTCATCGATCGTTGCTAATTTACTATTTCCATAAAAAATTGATTTTTTGTTAAAAAAAAAGATTCGATAGAATGGAAAGTTTTTAGTTGAGAGTTTTTGACTTATTGTAAGATTTGTTTTTGGTCTTTCATCGATGTAATTAGGTGTGTAAATACGGTTGAAAAGTTTCCTGTAGATGGTGTAACCAAAAAGCCATTAGAATTTTTAAGTCTCGTCAAAAGAATTTCACTCCGAATTTTGATAGAAACTTGATAATGACATCAAGTGTTGATCTGTCTGTCCTTTTAAATGTTGTAATCGTTTAAATTTTAGGTCTTCATCATTTATATATTGACTGCTGCTTCTGCTATCGATAAAGCTGCATTTGATCTTGTTAAAACGCATGGGCTGTTGTCATGGATACGCGTTCAAATAACAAAGTAAGTTCCAACTGTCCAGGCGCCTAAGGGAAGAAAATTTGGCGGATTTGGCGGATTCGCTAAAAAACCGCCAAAGTTTCTTCCCGCTAAAAATGAAATTTTTCTTGAACCGCCAAAATTTCCTTGATTTTTAATACAATCCGCCAGAATCAGCGTTTATTTTCTATTTTTATCTAAATCCCCTCCAAAAATGAATACATTTATTCGGCGATCCGCCAAAATTTCTTCCGCCAAATTTAATATTTTTTCAAGTCCGCCAAATTGCACTGGATTTGGCGGATTCAATGACCCGCCAAAATTTCTTCCCTTAAAGTATACTGTTTCAGGCTTTTTTTGCCCTACTCATAGTCTACCGACATTAAGTTAAGATCCATGTAGTTTAAAATCTGTAGAATCCTTGTACTTGAGGTATAATCAAAATCAAAACAAGCTACCCTAAAATTTCATTGTTTTCTACTTATTTACGTTCGTTGTAATAAGCTTTTTTTGTGTAGCGGAATTTTGTAGTGGAACCTATTTTCCGATTACTTGCGGATCTTAAATGCCTAAGACCATAAGTAGGACAAAACAGCTCCACATATTTAATATTGTAAATTCTAACTATTTAATTTGTTTTAAATTAATTTAGGTGTGATGTCCAACAGAGGGGGAAATTTGTGAACATTTTACACACTTTATCGGAAACATTCCAAAGGACTCAGAAAGATGATGCGAGTGGCGAAGAATCTAAATCTCCTGTCCCGAGGCAATTTCCAAACGAGGCGCTTTTATTTGCCCTCCATTGTTTACGAGATTTTAAGTAAGTTTCTTTTAATTGGTCAGATTTTTTAACACGCCTCACTTCAAATATACCCAACCGGTATATTTAACCTTTTTTTTAACTTTTGCTCTTAAATTTTCATCATTTTTGTCTTATTCCTCTTTCTTCTTTTTATTAGATCGTTATCCCATGAAGCATTGCGACAAATCTGTTCCGTCATCAACTGGATTCTCAGTTTCCCAACTCATTTCGGTTGCTTGGTTACTACATTGAACCAGGAAGACAAGACAAGGCTATTGAACGCACTGCAACATCTTATTTTCAGCAATGAAAACGCTGGTCAATTCACAGAAATCTTCGAGCTCTTCCAATGCGTGCTGTTGAAACTCCTAAAGAACGGTGGTGAGACTACATCTACGTCTTTGAATAATTTTTCTTGGAGTAAAATAAGCGAGCGAATCCGGGATTGCAAGAACAATGAAATGATAGATACAATCCTCGAATTCTTAAGATGGAAAGACACTGCGACAGAAGATACGTCCTTTTATACGGAGATGATACAGTGTACTTCTAATTTTTGATATGAAAAGAAAAGAAATTATATTCAAAATTCAAAATTCAAAATGCACTATTTTCGGGTGATTTTTCTTTTTACAGAAAAGACTTTTCTTTTTACACTACGTAAGCTAAATATGATGTCATCAATACAGGGTGTCTCGATAAAAAAACTTTAATTCAAAATTTGTGTTTTGATACAAAGCCAGAGTATAAGAATTTTTGAAAATCATCCAAAGCATACTACTTTAAGAACAGAAACATTTCGCGTAACGAAAAAAAAAACACGCGAAAATCTTGACAAAACATTTTTACGAATGGTAATTTAAAAAAAAATCAAGCCCAAGATTTGTTGTCGACCAACAATGGACGAAAAAAGAACCTTACGTACTCCAAATAAAATGATAAGAGTTTGTCTCTGGCGTAGCCTGTCCCAGACTGCTGCGCGGTACGGAAATTCTTTTTCCTTTTACTTCCTACTTACAGAATCCTCTTCAGTCAGGTTTTGATAAATTGAAATCGAAATTTCTGGTGTTAGTTTTATAAATAAACCTATAACCGAAAACAAGAGCACGCTGAGCAACAAAGAAATAATGTTTAATGTGAAAAATTAACTGAGCAAAACCAATGAGTCGCCGGTGCGATCTCCAGCGTGCGCCTATTTTTCGTCTTCGCGCGGGAACTGACAAAAGCGTGTAAACAAATTATAAGCGAGACAAAGATGGAATATTGGAGACGTTGTTTTCATTATATTACTTGATTAAAATTTATTGATTCAGAATTACACTGTCTTTTATTCCTCTTTGTACAAATGTTTCTAATCTATGACTGTATCTATGTCTCAATGGTTCTATGTTTGCTAAACAAATGAAAACAAATTCGAGTTCGGAAGCAAAACTCACAGACAAATTATTGTCTCTTCTTCTTTAATGTATTATATAAAAACTATATGTAACACATCAATTCGAAAACGACCTAAAAAAAAAGTCTTTTTGTATGTCGCGGTGAATTAATGTAAACTTTATTTTTTTTGCAACAAAAACATGTGTTTTTATCAAAATCGTTCCCCACTGTGTCATGGGAAGTTTTAAAAAGACGGGAGTGTTTTTTATTCCAAACTTCATCTATGTTAGAAAAAAATTCGTGTAAAATTGAAAACAAGAATTACGATCTCCAAAAAATAGTTTGGTTATCACTGCACAAAATTCGAAGAAAAAATCTCTTAAAAGGTTTTTGAAAGATAGCTTTGTATACAAATCTGTGGTCTTGGATTTATCTGTGCAGAAACCTGCTCAGAACAGAAAGTATTTGAGTGATAAATTCTCCATAATCAATTACAGAAATGAAACCCCCGTCTATAGCTAAACTCTCCATCCTGAATCATCTGCTATTTAGTTTGCGCCAATTGTTACAGACAAATTTCAAGGGAAATCTAGGGGCTATAAATATGGAAGTGTTATCCATCATTCTCCAACAAATTACAACGCATAGGTGTTTTGAGGAGTGATCAACAAGGCTTCTCCACCCAGAGGGAAATATCTCTGTGCTTTCGTCCCCTATTGCCTACTCCCCGGTATATAGGAAGAGAGCATATGCATAATTTTTGAGTGTTTTGGTAGGTGGCCATTGGCCCTTACCCGGGGAGGACCTAGCGTAACCCCCAACCTATTATCTAAATGATGTGTTAATAGCAAGACTTTTACATGTTACATCTTAGGCCAAATCGATGAATTTTCGTTTTTACATCGCCTACGTTAATTTTACCTGATATTCAAATCCGCTATTCGCTTCACCGCTCGCTGTGCTATAAACACGGTGGCGAATAGAGGATCTGACAGCATTCTCAGGGTCCTTTGATGTGCCGCCTCAAAATATTTGAGGTAGATTACACGCGAGTTTTTTTAACCGAACGGCAATCGATAATGACGTCTAATTTCAGTAGGAAACACTACAAATACGGGAATCGATAACTATCGAACGGCAGAGGCGGCCATTTTGTAAACAACTCTTTTTAAGATATCTTGGCTTAGAAAGATAATTTAAAGCCCA
>JAYRBV010015247.1:0-12728 GCA_036023255.1 Mitrocomella polydiademata
TTCGAATGTAACATCACTTTCCAAAACAAAGCACTCCACCGCAGATACTTTACGGGATATGGAAACAAGTCTATTATGATGATACACCTTTTTTCTACCAGTTTTATTCTACAAGGGCTCAGGTACTCATAAAACTCCATCTGAACCTTGCAATGGAAGTAATGAAAATTTATTGAAAAATGTAATTGAAAAATGTTTATTGATGAATGTAAAGTTAGCCTGAAAACATTTCAGTCAGATATTGTTCTTTAAAAAAGACTAGTAGTCCAACATTCCATTCAATATCAATGAGATGGAATGTATTGCATATTGGTATGGAACGTAATGTTGCAACCTTTATTTTCTCCTCCCAAATTTAGTTACCTTTTCTTGCTGAAAATAAATTATTTTTTGAAGAGAGAAAATTGAAAGTGTCTTCTCGCATAGTACAGCATGCCATTTTGGAGCCCAAAACTTAAGGTGGAAATTAAGATTTCAGGTGGGGAATACGAGAGTTAAGGTGGGGTCTAAATACCCAAGATGGGACTTAGAATGTTCTTATCTAAAGAAACTGATTTCAAAGAAAGACATTGTATTGTAACTATATAATTTTTCTCTTTTCTTTCACACACCATTGCCTGGGAATTTTTATTTCTACATTGAGGAACCATTGCATTGTAACTGTTGAATCGAATTTTAAAGGTCCAGTTACAGTGCAACACTGTACGTTATTTTGCAAATGTAAACAACAAAAACAGTGACTTGTGTATAATATTTTTGAGATGGAACCTGCTCAATTAAAATCCAGGTGGGGGATTCTACTTTAGGTGGGAATTGATTTTTGAGGTGGGAACTTAGAACCCCCCCCCCCCTGCACATTGTGTACAGTACTTACAACAATTGTTCCTTCTTTTCCATGTTTTTTGTGGAACTCAAGCATTTCCTTGAACGGAAACTCACTAGTTATATCACAGTTCAGAACGAAGAAAGGCTCATCAGATTCTTGCAACCAATGCTTTGCAAGAGCAAGTGGACCCGCTGAAAACACAATAGATACGTAGTTTAAAACATTAGTGATCATTTATATGAGGGAACTCGTTCATCTAAAAATCTACAAAATCTATATTTTAACACTGCGTATAGATCACATTTTTTTCTGTGTGTTGGGAAGTACATGTGTTTAGAGCAAATCTGATTGGTTAATATTAGAATCAGAAGCACAATGAAGAAATGCTAAACAGATCAATTGATAAAAAAAGAAGACATTTAATTGATAGTTCAAATTTTCTGGGCTAGCAATCAGTTTATGTTCATTATAAATTTCTCGAAAAATCAGTATTGGTGCGAGCAGTCTCTTCAAGGACCTTGTATTGCTGGGTAACCAGCTAGTTCTTTAAATTTTCTTAAGAGAAAATGTGGAACAACAATCATTTCCTTACATTATTTAAAAATAGAAGAGTAAAAATAAACAAATAAAAAATCAGTATAAATGCAAAAGATTCCATTACACTTTTTGCATTGGTTTCATTTCACACATATTTTTGAATCATTAAAGACCAATAAACATGTTCATAGTAATTGAATAGAAATTCATTTTTCTAACATACAGTTGCACAAGAATTCATCTCTATGGTAACTTTTCTCACATTTTTCATTGTATGGCAAATTTGCACAAGAGGCTTTGATACTTGAAACAAAAAATGAAAAGATGTTTGGTTGAAAATTATTCATTCGACCTAACGTCCAATTGTTTACTACTCATATTCTATTTTGAAAAATTTTCAGTGTCAATCCCCCAAACAAAATATCCTTAAAAAACCAATTTTTAAATAGATTTACTGTAACAGGAAAATAAATCTTTACCTGTTCCTAAAGGTTCTATTTCATGTGACATGCTGATCTTTATACCAAGCTAAATTTAAAAGGAAAATTTTTCAATGTACTGTAAAATTAAGAAATGAATTCTTAGCGTTTCTCTTAATAGTTTCAAAAACCCTGAAATGTTGTTATAATCAGAAATTTTAAGGCAAATAATGGTTATGTTTATTCTATAAATTTACCTTTTCTTCCTCCTTGCGAAGTTCATTTTCCAGCATTTCAGAAAGATAACTAACTGCAAGGATAACATGGTCAACCCCTACCTAAAAATAGAAAAAAAACAGAATAAGAATATGTTAAACTTCATAATGCTTACTTTTAGCAAAGCTTTTTATCAAAGATCTGAAGGACCGTCAATGGGAACAATTTCAAACGCCAGGTACAATATGAACACTTTGTATAATGAACCTTTTTCTGATCTGCAAATTAAAGATGTTTGTTAGAGGAGCAGCCACACTGTTCAATAATACACCATACTAATCACGTTTGAACCGTTGTAGAATATTTACATATGGCCTTTTCGCACACAGTTTGAATCATTGTTCTATAAGTCATCTGGAAATTTGTTATTGATATATATACAAATAGGTCCCATATGTCTGCCAACTAGGTTTTTAAAAAGTACTTTCTCAACGCTTAGTTTTGGTTATTTTGACAGCGTTAAGAAAAATATTTGGTAAAGTTTATATGTAAACAAATGCTGCACTATTGTAGCCTATGTTTGTTTAGCCCAGAATACTTATACAAATATTTTGGGTCGAACAAACAAGCTAATCCTGCACAAACTAAATTAGAAAAAGCAAGCACATGGAGCATTGCAGACAAAAGTGTGCTGATTGAGAACATGATGCATTTATTTCTAATTTTAGCAATAGTTGATATTTATAAAACTGAAAATACTGTAGTATATACTAAATACAGTCTGTTCAATTAACGTCTACTTAACATATTCAATTTACATAAATCTTTGTCAGAAAAATGGGTTAATTAAATTTAGAAAATCAATTAAAATGTATGGATTGTCTTGCATTGTTTGTGAATAATTTTTTTCCTCTCATTTCTCAAAAAGCTATTTTTTTGTATGAATTGAGTATGAAAAAAAACTAGGAAACTCTATGATACTGTAGGTCTAAAAAATGTATGGGGGACAAAAATATCCCTTAGACGGAGCATGTAAAGAATTAGTACACACAATAGACCTTTTTCATAATATTGCGCTGCAATCTTAGATTTTAGTCGAGAAAGGGAACGAACAAACAAACAAATGTAATTTTTTTTAAAACCAAGATTGCAGCGCGATATGAAAAATGTCCGATAACAATAATAGCAAAAGCTGGTAGGATCAAGTCTGGTTATACTAAAGTAAAAAAAAACAGGAAAGAGGCCACCCACCCATGAGTAGAAATTAATCAAGTTTGACATTTCTTATGTTGAAAAATCATTGCGAAAGCTCAATTATGTCAAAACCACACTACACACACACACACATGCGATGTTACACATACATACCGTACCCTCTCCCTCTTGTTAATCTTTTTTAATGTTTAAGAAACCAAAGTAAAATTATAAGTGACAAACAAACAAACAAACAAACAAACAAACAAACAAAAAATACAAATTTAAAAGTAACCTACAGCAGCTAAAGCTTCCACTTGATGCAGCAGAGTTGGTTTATTGCAAAACTCCACAAGTGGTTTCGGTCTGGTCAAGGTGAGAGGTCTCAAACGGGTTCCATAACCCCCAACAAGAATAAGAGCCTTCATGATTTATGGTTGATTCGCTGAAATCCAGATGCAGAGTACTGGAGTATGTGGTATGTCTGTATGTATGTACGTAGTTTGTGTAATGTGTAAATGTGTAAAGCCGAATTACTCACTCACTGCCCACAAGCTTCGTTTCGTTGATTCCACGTATAAATGGAATTTGTTGTTGTTATGCGGTATTTCTTCTTTCGATCTGGGAAAGCGAGCAAATCCTAAGAATTGAGCCACCTCGTTCCCAGGTTTCTAAATATTTATGTGCAATTCAGTAACATTACCTGAACACATATATACTTTTTCCGTCAAAATATATTAATTTGTAAAAAAGTTAGATTCTCCTCTTTTCTTTGGTAAGATATTTAACAACTAAGAAAATTTAGCAAATAATTTATAATATTGTTTAGATTTCCAGCTTATTTCGTTACTTTTACAGGGTGTAAAGTTCATTCCAGCATACATTTACGAGTTGTCCGGCTGACATCATGTAGCCTATCGTGGTCAGTTTTACTTCACTATATTGCCAAAGAAGACCCTCCATTGGAGAAGTTAGTGTCTGGCCACACTATTGTGTAACCGTCTTATCACAGTGTGGAATAGCACAGACGATCTTTTCGAGAGGAGGAACAACTGTGTCGGTTTGGTGGTGTCAATAATAAAAGCAAAATGTTTACTAAATTTGCCGAAATCTCTAAATCTAACGTCTTCGCTACACCATTTAATACAGCGTCATGTTCAGATGCTCAAGTCTCAAAAAAATTGATGCCAGCTGCTGCTGAAGGTATATGTTTTATCCTATTACAGTTTGTCTTCGTTGGAGTGATTTGCTCAACATTATTGGCTATTGCTTTATCCTATTCTTCACTAAAGACTGACAGGGCTGGTGATAGGTCAAAATAAAGTTATCTTGTCCCGATTAGTTTGCCTATCATCATCATCGTCATCATCATCATTATTTGACCCAGTCGAGACCAGTTTAGTTAGGGGGCCAAAAAACTTGTTGTTAGGGCCTCTGCAACAAATCCAGTCTCTACGTCTAGTTATTATCCCGGCCTGTATTTCTTCCTTGCGTAGGATGAGGAATGCATAATTAGGAAAACAATACAAGAAGGCTGATGGAATGTCCACGAGTTCATGGCACATCATGCGCATTGCATTTCCCAGGTCAAAATGGCAAGATTTTTTACACTAGGGGTGTACAACCCCGTAATTTGTACAGGGTTAACAGTCAGGGATAACTGCCTAACTAGGACATATGTCTTAATTTGGACACTATTGCTTAATTAGGACATAGCTATGTCCCAATAGTTTTACTTGATTTTCTTCCCTCACAACAAAACCCGCGACTTCTAAAACACTGTCTATCGATCGAGTCCAGAAGATCTTCTGGGGGTTTCCCGAAATTTTTAGTGAAATTCACCCTCAGGTTCTTCCAAAAATGTTGATTTGTTTATAGGACGAAAACGTGGGGAGTAGTGCGCGCAGGCGTAAAGCTCCGTTTACTTTACATTTATTTCATTTTAGTGTAAACAGGCCTTTTAACGCAGTAAATAGACATATGTCTATATCTTGAGAACCCGAGGATGAAATTTTCTACTTTTTTCACTAAAAGATCGACTTTGCTTTTGGTTATTGAACTGGCATATCTAGAAGCAGCGGGGAAAAGTATTTGTGAAGAAGAACAAGTTTGAAGGTTTGGTAGTGCCTACTTTAAGGGGATTAAAGTTTGCGGTTCAGCCTATCCGCGAAATTCAAACATTTCGCGGGGATTTTTAAATTTTGCGAATGGTCCAAGATGTAATTTTTTGCGGAGATTTAATTTTGCGGATTGGTCTGAAGTGTAAATTTTTGCGGGTATTTAATTTCGCAAATCGGACTGATCAAAGAATTTTTCGGGAAAATTGAGAAGAGGAAAGCAAAAATATATTGGTGTTTCAACAGATCCTCTAAAATACAGATGTTACAGTAACTATAATCCTGGCTCGTAAGCAAAAGCATCAAATGGATTTCGAGAGATTTCGCGGATTAGACCCTTTTTGCAAAGATTTTGCAGGGACTAGATTTCGCGGATGGTATCTTTCTAAGTTTTTCGAAAGATTAATTTTCGCGGATAAGGCCAAAAACTTTAATCCCCGCGAACATTAATCCCCTTAAAGTAATTAGGACACTACGTCTTAATTAGGACATATTCCTAATTTAAGACATTAGAGTTAGGCAGTTATCCCTGACAGGTTAACGGGGCTGTACGGGGCAATTTTTGAATTAAATTTTAATATCCACTCGTACACCCCCGTACTTGTACCTATCATGTATCTATCATCTTTGGTTTGGGTGCTTCACGCAGAAGGAGGGCTATCATTTTGCAATCATGACACACTGCACAAAGTTTCGTTATCACCCTGCTAAGTTTTGTAATCATCAGAGGTGGCAGTGTGTCATGATTGCAAAATGATAGCCCTCCTTTTCGTTGAGAAGTAAATGAAAACAGTCATACAATTACAACATTCTGTTAGGCTATTATTATTATTATTATTATAGAAAGTAGCCCCTAAAGTAGCCTGTGCTGACTGGCTGTTCACAGAAAGTAACACCTGAAATTTAATTTTGCACGTGGTTTTGTTTTAGGATACAGTTGTGAGTTTGGTGATGCTAAATACTATGCTTTGTGTGGATTTGGTGGAATCCTTTCATGTGGTATCACTCACACAGCTGTTGTACCTCTTGATTTGGTCAAATGCCGAATTCAAGTATGTGTTATTTTCAATTTCTAAGTGTTTAACATAGTTAAAACAACAATTCTCTTTGCAATAGCAAAGTGGAGTGTGCTGCAACTACAGTATGAACATGCACATTTTAGAGGTTTCAAAAATATCAAAACTTTGTGGAGATAAACGTATTGTAATCATTGGTTATGACAAAATTTAAAAAAAGGTCTCAATGATGATTTTTTATGCAGGGTATGAATAATTTTTGGACACTCCTTACTCATGAAACATCTTTATCAGGGTCCAGACAACCAGAAAGACTTGACAAAGTATTATTAAAACAAATTGGAAAACCATTTGACTGATTGTTCAAGAAAAACTCTTACAATTATGACATGTGTGTTATTGTTTTTTTATTCATAAGCTTAATAAGACATATACTGTACAGTCATTTGTCAAACTTTTTTCATTTTACTGTCTTGTCAATGAAGAAAACACCAGATGTGCGATAAACCACACACCCAGAATGATAATAAAGTATTCTAGACTTGCAATTTGAGGCTAGAATGACAAGACTGATTTTAAGCCAAGTTCAATCATATGAAAATATTTCATTTGGGAATTTTCTAGGTTGACCCTGCAAAATACAAAGGCATCTTTCAAGGTGGAAGATTAACAGTTGCAGAAGAAGGAGCCCGTGGTCTTGCTAAAGGATGGGCACCAACCCTCATTGGATACTCCATGCAGGGATTGTGCAAATTTGGTTTTTATGAAGTGTTCAAGAACATGTACAGTAACATGATTGGAGAAGAGAATACCTACCTATACAGAACATCTTTGTATTTGGTTGCCTCAGCTAGTGCTGAATTTTTCGCAGATATCGCTCTTGCTCCCATGGAAGCTGTTAAAGTCCGTATTCAAACCTCACCTGGATTTGCAAACACTTTACGTGAAGGTGTACCAAAACTATACAAAATGGAAGGAATCTCAGGGTGAGTTTTTCATACTGGTGAGCCAGGTGTTTTAGCATGAAAAATCGATCCACGAAGTAGATGTATCTTTTTCCCCTTTTAAATGCCTGGCTGTAACCCTATTTACACCAGGCTTGTTTGGTACTTAATAAACTGGGGGTGGATTTTTTAACCACCCTCGATAATTTTTTATAGAGACATGCTATGCTAGAGACATGAAATTTTGTACACACTTATCTCCAACATAAACTGAATCGAAAGACATAAAAAGTATTTTGACGTCGCCAAAAAGGTGAACTTCTGCCAAAAAGCTTTCTTATTGAATTAAGATAATAGTATACGTCTGTTTTGATATTCTGAAAGGTAAAACGTTACTTTTTAACGAAAATTTTCAAAAAATGTCATGAAAAAGTGTGAGACTTTTTAGCCTACGTTTCAAGCGAATTTTCAGGTAGTTTTGTCAAATGACCTATACTTTTTTAATTACACCTTGTATAGCTATGAAAATTTGTGAGAAGGTGTCTTAAATTACAGGCTCGTACAAAAAAATTTATGAAAAAAATTCTCTGAGGGTGTTGTAAATAAAGGTTAAATTCGAAACTGATAGTTGGCAAAATGTTTTTTTATGTATTTCTATAAATTTTTATGTTTAGATTCTACAAAGGTCTTCCACCACTCTGGATGAGACAAATCCCTTACACTATGATGAAGTTTGCTTGTTTCGAGCGTACCGTAGAAGCTCTTTACAAATACGTTGTACCCAAACCACGAGCTGATTGCACGAAAAGCGAACAGTTGGTTGTCACATTTGCTTCTGGTTACATTGCTGGTGTGTTTTGTGCTATTGTCTCTCATCCAGCTGACACTGTTGTATCTAAATTGAACAATTCTGCAGGAAGCTCAGCTGTCCAAGTTGCCAGAGAACTAGGAATGAAAGGTAAGTTAGTGCTTTCATTATTTCATTTTAGGGGTAATTGATCATGTAAGTCGCAAAAATCGATGTCACGGATGCGCATTTTTCCTACAGCATCTTTGGTGGAAATAAAACTAAATTTGTTTTCGAAGGTACAGTACAGTACTAGTGTTTCCTCAGTTGACACTTGCAAAATATTTCGAGTATTTAATTTTCCAAACCAGCCAAAATTCAGAAACTTTTCAAGAATTAGTACCAGTAAAGAGTCTTGTAGATTAAAACTGATTATACCTGTAAATCTAAAATTGAAAAGTCTCGATTTACTCTTACAATTATACATATTTGTTCGTCCATATTTTTTTTGTATATTTAAACATTTTTTAATTTCCCTCTCTCTTAGGATTATGGGCTGGATTAGGTCCACGTATCATTATGATTGGTACCTTGACCGCCCTCCAATGGTTCATCTACGATTCAGTTAAAGTTGCCTTCCGACTCCCCCGTCCACCACCACCAGAGATGCCAGAAAGCTTAAAAGCCAAACAAGCTAAACAATAATTGTTGACGAAGAAACTTTTTTAATAATTAAAAAAAAATTATTCTGTTACTGCATATAGATAGGAAATGACTTCAAAAATTCTGTTGGCAATTATATACATAGCATGTTCTCTGAATCTTTGTTAAACTATTAGAAACTGAATTAAAATAGAAAATTTAGAACCAATGTCGAGCTACGAAGTGGCTTGTTTTAACGCACAAGGTTTATTTTGATTTTTGTAAATGTGCTTTTACTTTAATTTGCTGGTGACTTGAATATGTATCCTAAATATTATGACAACTAGTAGATTTTTCAATTGTAACATAAATGAAAAACGTGTCGATAAAAATAGTAAAAACCCAATTAATGTGTATCTTTTTACGTCTGATCTCTGGAATTTCGAAATCTGTCATCCTTCCCATTCTTTTATGTTGCTTACGATCAAATCCTTGCAGTTTGCATTCTGATTTCCTAGATTTTAAGGTGCAAAAAAGCAATTACTCTGTAAAATATTTCAAAGCAGGGGGGGGGGGACTTTCAATCATTTTTCTATTAAAATCAACGCTAAAAGTTTTTTGAACATCCTTTTTAGATCTAACATTTCAAAAGGAAATGGTGCAGAAGTCACTAATAATACTAATAATATTCTGAATAGTTTCTGTTTGAACCTTTGCATCGCCTCATTCTTTTGATCGACAGGGATTCATTTTCTGGAGGATCATTATTTCAAAATTTCCTTACTCAGGGCCAACAATGGTGGCCCTTTCGTATGACACGGAATAAAGCTCTAATTTCAAGGACAGCATTGAAAATTGTTCCGAGTTCTTGAGATTACAAATTGGTTTTTCCCTACTAAATAGTCAAAAAAAAGTCCTGGAATTTGATCATCAAATTTGAGTGGCCACCCTGGATCGATGTGGTTATAATAAAATTAAACATCGGATATATTTTCATCAAGACGACCGACCCTCCTCTGATTGGAAAAAGGTGGAAAATTTCGCTGACTCAACAAAAGAAACAATATCACGGAGGGGAAATGTTTGATGGGAAAATGTATAAATATTTAGGTCAAAAAAGATAAGAAATTTCTTTCGTTTTTAAAGTGTTAATTCTAACACCTTAATCATCTGTCTCGCCTCTCTTTGTGAGAAAAACTTGGATGGTAATTCATCAATTATTTCTCCAACTTATATCTTTTGTCTTTTTCGTCCCCCTATTTCCCCAAGCTTTTCTTTTTTTTTTTTATAAAAAAATAATAATAACCCTCCTTTTTAAAGAACAGTTTGAGAATTAAAAATAAATGGGAAGAAGAAAGCAGCATATGTTTTTTACTTTTTCGTAATCTGCTGTTGAACTTGTTTTTATTTTCAGAGGTTAGTTAGACCCTTCACTTTACGTCCTTGACACACACTCGCCCTCCTTCCGCCGGTCTTTTTATTCTTTATATCCTTAAAGGGAAGATGAAATTAAATGTAGACCTTAAAAAGGAAAGAAGATGGAGAGTGTTGTGCGGTACCCCGTTTGCAGCAGATGTTTTCATTAAAAGCTTGTTTGAGAAAAATAGAAATAAAAATACATTCTTCCTTGGCTAAAAACCATTTTTGAAACACTTTTAAATAAAAAAGGAGTTTCGTTGACAAGGCTGGCTGGTGATCTGACGGTTGTGAAGGGGGAAAAAGCTTCTAAAATTTAACCGAGCTTCCATACCGAACGGCGAAAAGAAAAGAAGAGAAAATGGACATCATATTTCTCACTTTCAGCTTGATTGTTTCCATAAGCATAATCACAATAACTACAAATGCTGAGTCAGTAGATTCCACTATTGTGAAAAGCAGTAAGTCTTATCCTTAGATCAACGTTTTGACAAATTGAAGTTTTTGTGTTACCCTCTTATTCTCTACTTGGGCAATTACCACAAGTTATCTAAGATACAATAACGTTAGACATAATTATAGCCACCTGTTTTAGCCCAAATTAGTCCCAAAATACAAAAAGGGCTTATACTTTGCTGAAATTATGCACAGTGACTATAGGTCAAATGAGATGTCAGACACTTGGACTGTCGGGAAATGGATACCCGACACTATAAAGAGGCTCATTTGTCCTAATAATGTCTGTCTTTGTCGGAATATTGTCTATTGAGATGTCGAACTGGTGTATGTTGGACTACTGCTCACCTCCCCTAATCAACCACCTACATAAAATATATACAACTCTCAATTTTATAAATAAGCTTTCGTCGCAGCCATATAATTGATTAAAGTTTAAGAATCTTAAAATCATAAATCTGTCACAACTATAAAGTAAATCCTCAAATAAATTACTTTCAAATAGTGGCCTGATAACGCCTGGTAACATGTTTTCGTTTGAGAATGAGGGCCTAGAGGTCAAAGTAGCCTGTACCCCAAACTCTGGTTGTAGCCCCTCTATAAGTAGGTAGGAAGTATAGGAAGGAGAAGTTCCTTCGCGTGAACTCAACGAATGAAAAATGATTTTTTTCTTATTCTTGACAGATTTGAAGCGAATCATCAACAATGCTCTAGATGCTTTGGTCAACCTTGAAGAAGATACATCAGTTATAACCGCCCGTGCGACAGAAATGACCGAGCGCGCGTCCGAAATGGCATCAAACGAAGCGGCAGCCGACGATGAAAATTTCCTCGCCAACGAAATCAAAGAATTGGAAAATCTATTGGTAGAAGACAAGAGAGAAGTTAAAAAGGGCAGAGCTGTTGAGGCTTTCTTTGAAAGCGTGGCGGGCGCGACAGCTGCTGATAATGAAAAACGGGATGTGGACGAAGGTGATGCGATGAAAACATCTGACACGGGATCGTACAAACGAGAATTACTTTTTGATGACGCCAGCAATAACGCCAAACGAGAATCAAAGTCAAGGGAAGAAAAGGCAAATGTGGAACTTGACAATAGCAATTTGGAGGATTTGCTAGACTTTGTTGTTCGGGCCATTGACGAAGAGGCGAAGCGATCGGAAGTGTCTGCGGAGGAGGGTGATAAGGACGCAGCAGCAAAGAAAGAAGTGACGAAGCAAGAAGAAAAAGATGCTGGGTTGAGTAAGAAAGAAATCGTAGCATCAAAGGAGGAGAGCAACAAAAACGAATCGGTTAAGAAAGAATTGTGTAATGCACGTAAGAAAGAGTGTGTACAAAAGAAGAGCGAAACTACCGCTAGCAAAAAAGAGTCTGTGCAAGCGGACAACAAGGCAGCCGGTGCAGAGGAGAAGGAGATCATGAAGAAATCGGCGGCAGTTGCTAATGACAGCAACAACAGTAATGACGTTCGGGAAATGGTGGAAGAGCTGTTGGACGGCAAAAGCGAAGAGGAGAGAGAAGCGTTAGCGACACTACTTGAGGATGTATTCGATAGGAGCAGCAAGGGTACCAAATCAGCTAACTCCGTTGGGAAGAAGAATAGCGCTGAATAAACGATTTTGGATGCAGGGAGAAGATGAAAAAATGGAAGAGAATAAATAAGGAGACAAAATTTTTTAAGAAGTGTGCTTCGAGATGTTCTAAGAAATAGGGATGATTACAGAGTGTTCGTGAATGATTCTGTGTGTAAAACTGATCATTGAAAAACACTGAAGCTTATTGTCTAGCAGTAAATAATTGTAGCTCTTGCTTTTATCATTTTCCTTATAAGCTGTGTACATTTCCTTTCAACATACCCTATATAGTGTATATTATTCAGTCGGAATCAAAGCAAATACAGTGCTTCTCAGAAAACCTCTGTACCTCCTTTATATAATTTACGAAAAATGTCATTATTCTAATAAGCATGGAGTAATAAAACGGAGGCTCGGAAATCCCGAGTTAAAATCCCGAGTAAAGCATTATGACGTCATATCTCGAGTTAATAACTCAGAAAATTATACGAAATAAAAAATCCCGAATTATTAACTCGGTTGAATATGCAAAATAAAAAATCTCGAGTTAATAACTCGGAAAATTATGCAAAAATAAAAATCCC
>JAYRBV010015258.1:0-12727 GCA_036023255.1 Mitrocomella polydiademata
TAGTCATGTCACTCGTTAAAAAACCCTTTTTTCTTTCCCACTTTCTCTTTGATGATAATCCTTTTAAAAAACTACGCTATTGTTATAAAAGAATGTTTTTCAAAGAAAAAAAAAACTTCTGGAATAGCTTTTATGTTGTTAACTCGATAATAAACACACAAAAAACTGTACTATATTTCTAGTGAATAGAAAATCGTATTTGCAACTCCTACGTCACACATTTAGTCACGTGACTTTCTAAAACCTTCATTTTAGAGCTAAACAGGCTTTTAAATAAATTTTGGTAAACTACATTGTTTTTCTTTTTTGAAAACGTAACTTATGTCAAAAAAAATGTTCTAGACGTTAATTCTCCTTTAACTTAAAACTTGTTTAGTATTTTTCCATAACTAAGATTGGTACATTACAATTGTATTATTTTTGAGAGGATTAAAGGGATACTAGTATATTAACAAAAACCCTTGCCATAGGGTAATTTTTTATATGGCAAATTGGTTACAAACAAACTGAGATTGAGATTGGTAAATTAGTGAAAACAAACAATAACATAAATGCTCCCTTGCCCCCTTCCCGGCTGCTACGGGCCTGCTCTCATAACAATAGTTCTATCTATGAGAAACTGTTCTAACTCAGGAGCCCGCCAAGAGGGCGTAGATCCGCGAGACATTGTTTGTTTTTGGGACATTTATTTGATTTACATTAGGAAGATTCAATTGGTATTTATTTATAGGTAGGTCTATGGGAGGAAGAGTTGCTGCAGAAGTGGCTTCCATGGAACAACCCTCCAAATTCCTGATTGGAGTATTTTGTCTGAGTTATCCACTTCACCGACCGAAACAGTACAATTCATTGCGCATATCCCACCTCGCGCATCTTAGTGTTCCACTTTTTGTCGTCAATGGTACCAAAGATACAATGTGTCGTCAAGACTTAATGGAGGAAGCACTACAACACCTTTCTTGTGACGTGTCTTTACATTGGATAGATCAAGCAGATCATAGTCTTAATATTGTATCTCAATCATTTGAAGAGACTCTCAATAAAGTCTCTCAGTTACTTAGTAAATGGTGCGAGTCGATTATTTGTGTAGAAAGGGCATAAAAAATTTGCCCCCTTGCTTATGTTAATTCGCGCCATAGTATTTGAGTAGAAAATAGTATAACTGAAAGCGAACTTAAACTTAAACTGTACAGATTCTCTATTCAAAAGTTTTTAAGAGTATTTAAACTGTACCTCAAATTTTGACCATCGTAGTCTTGATCATTCGACCTTTAAGCTTGTCATTTTCCATAACTATTTTGTATATAATCAGGCTATGTTTTTTAACTGTTAATAGAAATGTGTCCTAACAAAAATATTTATTATACGATTTCGACAATGTTTGCAGAATATATCACCTTTTGTAAATAAAGAAGCTAAATAAACTTTTTAATGAATCCGAGTTTAGCACGAATGCAATTATCCCTATTCCTATTGAATTCAAATTTAAAACCATTGCCTTATAGTTATTTAGGTCCAGATATAGCTATCCTGTTTTACGATAAAAGTATCTCACAGGTTTTCAATAATACACTAACGGAGGACCACATCATATATTGTTTCTCAAAACAGAGAACCGTATGCAGTAAAGCAAATCCTGGAATTTTTGAAAATCGTTTTTCAAATATGTTCAGATATTCTTAAATAGGGCAGTTAAATGCAGTTCTATTCTTTAATTGGCATGTGAATAATGTTTAAAGTTGGATCTCTCGTATAAATTTCACCCTTCTGCACAAACGACGTGTTATCTGAATATCCCTAGTTGTGTTCGTTTGTTAAAATTAGCTCAACTGCGTGTTCACTGGTTGTTTTTGGTTAAACAGTCAACAATATTTGACATAAACTTACAAATTAGGTTTTGATTTTTATTTTTTGTTGTTCGTAAAAATATTTAAAAGTAGACAACTCTAGTTTTATAATTTATTTTTTTCGTTATCCTAAAGAAAAGTGTACATCTTCATTATCAAGCTAAAGGTATTGCGTTTCAAAAATAAAAATGACGACAACGAGTTCATTTCCCAGCAGTCTAGAACAAAGAAAATCTTGAAAAGTTTCTAGCCTCTTTATGTCAACGACAATTTAGAACTGTAAACTCCAGGTATATAAATCGAATTAACTCCTCTAGAGCTCTTCTTTGGTTTATTATTACCGTATACATATTTGGCAAAGATGCGAGTCTGAGGCCGTCGCCGTCGTCGTTTAAAGGCTCTAAATTTTCAAAAATTTCAAACAATTCAAAAATTTCTTCGTCGCCCAACCATGGTCCGTGGGCAACAATTTTTCCACTATCTTGAATATTACCCCTAGGGTAAGCTTTGGAAGCGTAAGCTTTGAAAGCGCTAGCTACCCCAAAATATAGTTGTCAAATGGCCTGTTATAATATTTGGATGATAAAGCTACAATACGATCGCACGATTTCCGTACGCGCGTTCGGCGGTTGCACTTGTCAGTTGGAATAAAATATAGAGCGCTTAAAAATATATAGTTATTAGTTATTAGCATTTTAATTTTTACGACGTCATCACAATGACGTCACAAAACAGGTTTTTGTCCAATAACTCTTTGTCAGCACAATTTGTCATCTCGATACGCAAACTTTTTACTTTTACATAGTAACACGCAACTTTTAAGCTATAAATGAATGTTTCAGGTCAAGTGCATTTGGGCTGCAAATTGAAGAATGGATTATCCAGACTGTCCTTAACTCACCCGAGAGCCTCGTGGTTGGTTTGAACAGAGAAATGGAATGTTATATATTATTAAAAGGGATTGAAAAAGTGAGAAAATTTCGATAAATAACATATATATAATACTTTTATTATTTAAATATACAAATTAACATAAATAAAAATTGAAAAAAAACCTGATTGAAATAAAATTTACAAAATTCATTTCGTCTTTGAGTTTTTAACCTCAAACTCGTCAAGATCTTGTAATAGTCCATCAATGTCATTATCACCAAAAGAAAAATCATCAGCATCTTCGTCATCACCATTGTCATCATCATTACAAGTTGTTATAACAAGTGATGACTTTGTACCAGGCAATGGTGGAAGATCACCTAACATACCACCCATCGATTGTTGTTGTTGTTGAGCGGATGACCGGATCTGTTGTGACCTTGCCAATGTGATATTTGTTTGAGTTGTTGTTGGCGGTGAATCATGGTGATTGCTGATTATGGTTGCATCAACTTCGGCTCTGCTGCTCTTTTGTGATTTTACTGGAAAGAGACCGTTTGAATTTTGGTGATTTTTGGAGGTTGAATCAACGTCTCTAACTGCTCTATTGCTCTTTTGTGATTTCACTGGAAGAAGGTCGTGCTCTGACGATCCACAATCTCCAAAGCTGTGAATATCACCAGAAGCTGGGCTGTGCGTTTCTCTCGATTGGTCCTGTTTCATACTCTTGAATATAACATCATCTCTGCTTCCTGATAGAGATGAATCTAACAGTAAAGTACCTTCGCTTCTGATCACAGGAGCTCCTTTGAGAGGTGGTAACGAACCGAATAAAGACTTTGTTTTCAATGGGGGCAATCCTTTCAGTGGAGGTAATGATAGTGCTGACAGAGATTCTTTGCTTTTCTTTTTTTTTGTAACTTTCTTACTGGATTTTTTGGTCTTTTTCTTATCGGTGATTGCAATTTTAGTATTACTTTCTTCTCCAGAGGTGGCAGTAAGTTCTTTTCCAGATGATGAAGTATCTAGACTAGTATTAGAATCATTTCTCTTATCGCCTACTTCACTTAAGAGGGCAAAGTGTTCATTTACAGATGAAGTCTCTAGTCTAGCATTAGACTCTTTTCTCTTATCATCTACTTCGCTTGAGAGGGCAGAGTGTCCTTTAACAGACGAAGCATCTTGACTAGCATTAGACTCATTCCATTTATCATCTACCTCGTTTGGGGTGTTTAAAACTCCCGGTGTATCAATGTCTCCTCTAGATGAACGATCTAAGCTTGCTAACGATTCATCACACTCTTCACCAATCTCTTCCTCGATATTTTCATCAACAATACCTTTCATGTAATTCTCGCCCCAGTTCCTTTTTGGTATCACAACATCCTCCTCCTCATCGTCAGATTTCTCATATTTGAAAACTGGAGAAGTGTCGTCTTTCCTGAGTTGAAAAGATTTTCTTGTTAGATGAATTATAACACATCAATAACTTTTCATATAAAAGGAAATATCTATATATAGAGAAAATATCTTCGGTTTCCCGTAAAAGTATAGTTACCTTTTCAATTTGGTTCCGAAGAAATCGTCATCGTCTGTAAAATCGTCATCATCCTGACAACAAGTGACGTCATCTGGTATTATCTCTTCATCCGCAAAACTAAAGAAATGAAAAAATAAATATTTGGTAATTTTCCATTGTTTAAAACGATATTTTTGGAGACACCCTATATAAGCAAAATTTTCATACTTTTCAAACGCTGTGTCATCAGTGTTCAGTGGTTGATTGAATATTTAGGATTTTGGTCTGCGAAGATTTTTAGGAAGATAAAGGCAAGCAAACTTACCACATATTTTTGTTTCCCGATTGTTCTGATTGCTTCGGAGAAACGACTACTGGTTCGTTTATGATGCCCTCATTTTGAGCGAATCGGTTTGTAGTTAGCTTACATGAAACCGATTCGGATCTTGCAGAGGAAACGGATTTTGAAGATGTAGAAGAAGCTACAGATCTTCCTGAAGAATCATTATTGAATGAATACAAATAATCATCTTCTACAATTCTTTGTTCTTCCTCGACGTTGGTCTCGTTTTCATATTCAACACCATTGCCCTCGCATTCAATTTCGGCATCGTTGTGAGTATCGTTTTCATTAAAATTCACAAAAGTCGTATCAAGCTTGGTTTCGCTTCTTTGGAGACTACCCAAGGAAGATGACTTCAATTTCTGGAGCCTCTTTTCGGCCTTGAAAAGTTTCTCTGTAAGATCTTGATTCTGAACTATGTGTTCACTCAATTGACCACGAAGTTTGACTTCCTCCATCTTAAAGTTTGTAGAGGCTTGCTGAAAGTCCTCGAGTTGTTGCAGAGTCTCTGTTCTTTCTGCTAACAGATTCTCAATTTCCACCACGCGCTTTGACAGAATTTCTTTGGTTTCTGCTAGTTCTCTCGTTTGCGATTCAACTTGCACGTTTTGAATATCTTTGGTAGACTTTTCAAATTCTTGTAACCTTGCATGTAAGTCTTTAATTTCATGTTGATTTTGGCGTAAATCAGATTCGTAATCCTTTTTCAAGTTGTTGTACATCGTGTCATGTTCGACGATAGTATCGTTGTATTTCTGCTGGCACTGAAATAGGCTCTTACTTAACTCAACGATCTTGCCTTGCGATACTTTTAATTCCTTTTCGTTGGTGTTGCTGGTGATACCTGGTGATGCCTGTTTTGGTGAAGCTTTGGCAGATTTCAACTCTTTCTCTTTGTCATCCACCGTCTGCTTCAATATTTTGATCTCGTCTTTATTTCTTTTGTCCTGCTCTTTCTTTTGAAACAACTCAAGCATCAAACTTTCATTATCGGCAACAAGCCTCTCATTCTGGTTCTCCACCGATTTTTTATCCTTCTCGCATTTGGATTTCATTTTCTTATTATCCGACGCCAGTTGGTCAATCTGCACCTTCTGCTCTGAATAATCGAATTTCAAATCGGAAAATTCACGTTCAAGATCCACTTTTTCTTTGGCTGATTCGGATTTCATTAGCTCGATCTGGTCCATTAAACCGGTCTTTTGCGCCGTATAATCGAATTTCAAATCGGAAATTTTCCGTTCAAGATCTTGTCTCTCTTTGGCTGATTCGGATTTCATTTCCTCAATTTGATTCGCGCATTTCTTTTCTGCTTGGGCTAACATCTCAGTCATCTCTTTCTCCTTGTCGCTGTCTGCATCACTTTCCAATTGCCTCATGGAGCTCGTACAGGTATCAAGATCTGTTTCTAACTCATTAATCTTGTTTCTAAGAACTAAACTTTCTTCTTCGAAGTTTCTTTGCAAACCATCAATTTCATTGTTCTTCAGTAAGTTTGCGTTTTGCAGCTCTCTTTCGAGTCCTTGAATTATTCCTGCGCTATTTACTGTATCACTCTTCATCTTTCCCTGCAAAGACTCGCGTTCTTTCTCGAACGATTCCTTCAGATCTTTAAGCGCGCGTTCGTTTTCCTGTTCAGCCATCTTTTGGTTACTTTCCATAACTGAAACTGTCTGGCATACTTCCGCCAGGGCTCTCTTCTCTTTTTCTAGTTGTCGAGTAAGTGACTGAATTTGATCATTGTTTTTTTGTTTAGACTCTTCCATTTCGGCAAGTCTCTCCTCTAGGTCCTGAATTTTGTCATCATTTTGTGATAATGCACTCTGTTTCACGCTGTTAAATTCAACATTAAGCCTTTCAAACTCTTCTTGCAATCGAGTTTTTTCTTCTACTATCTTCATCTGTTGTTCTGTACAAAGTTTCAACTGCCGAGCAGATTCTTGGATATCATGTTCTTGTTGTTTAATCTGCTTTTTCTGCAGGGATGTTCTGGCGAGCTGGTCCTGACATGTACTTTCTTTGTCTGCAATTTCTTTTCTCAGTTTGCTCAACATCTGCGACTCTTCATTTAGAAGTTGCTCCAATTGGTTGCGCATATCCTGAACTGTTTTCTCGTGGGATATTTTCATTGATTTTTCATTATCTCTACATTTGGCATGATTCTTAGCCATCTCCATCAACTCCTTTTGCACACCATATTTTTCAATTGTCACCTTCTTAAGTTCTCGGTGTCTTTCCGCCTTTTCTTTCTCTAGATTCTCAATCTTCTGATTTTGATCAGCCGCACGTTTTTCTCCCCCCTCTTTCAACTTGTTCAGCTCTTCAATGCGTACTTCACATTTTGAATTTTTCCTAGTCAAACAGTCACGTTCGGTTTGTAGATTCGTCAACTTTGTTTGGATTTCTCCTTTACACTGCTCACTTGTCTCCACGTGATACTCAAAGTCTTCGACTAGCTTTGCCAGACCAGCTTTCTCTATCGCCAAACACTTAATCTCCTTCCTTAACGAAGACTTCTGTTCGCAGTGTTCGGCTAACTTATCCTTATGTACCTCCAACAGCTCTGTCTTCTGCAACAATTCAGTGCCAGTGGCTGCAAGTTGTTCTTGTAGAACGGCAAGTTTTTGTTTCCAATTAGCTCCGTCCATTGCATCAGTAGATGACTTCACCTTCAGCTCCTCGATTTCTGAAAACAGTGATTTGATTCTAGCATCGTTGGCTACAGATTCTTGTCTAGTCGCCTGGTGGTCCTTGGTCAAATTTTTGATGGATTTTTCAGCATTTTTCAAGGAGCTCACTGCTTCTTGTAACTCCTTTGAAAGATCGTTGTTTCGAATCACTATCTTCTCCTTATCTTGAGTCATTTGCAAAAGTCTTTCTTCGAGAAGTGTCTTGGCAAGTGCTTCTTCTACTTTAACTGACTGCTGAAATCTGTTATCACTCAAACTAGAAGTCATATTAATCTTATTGAAATCCATTTTCATCGAGGAATTCTCCTGGCTACAGCTCGTATTTGCCAGTGTTTCGCCCTCTTTACCAAATGAATGTTTCTTCAATCGTTTTATATCTGATTCCACTAAATCCAATCTTTCTTCAATAGATTTGTGTCCTATTTTCTCCGCCGCAACAGTAACAGATTTACGACAAGTGAGACTAGACTCGCTATCTTCGTTATCTGATCGTGTACCTACTACCGGCGTTCTTGCACTCATCGAGTCAAGCCACTGCGTATACTCAGAGTCCATTTTTTGTTTGAAAGAATGCATCATAACTTGTTGTTGACATTTATTTAAAGGCTTTGTGTGAGTTGTTGGTTGTTTTTGATCCTCATCTTTGTGTATGAGAAGCTTGATATTCTCAATCTTGGTGTTTTTCATGCAGATCTTGTTTTGAAGTGACTTGATTTCCTTTCGAACAATATCTGTGGTACGTTTCTTGGATAGGCCACTGTCATTTAGTCTTCGAAGTTCAGCTTTGATGTCCACGAGTTGTTTGGTTAAAGGATCCCTTGACTTTTCTAGGGTCTATAAGAACAAGTATGAAACATAGATATATTAGCTAGGTGAATTACAATCAGGTACCAATCAAAAGCCATTGAAATGAGTCTGTCATCGCTAGATATTTACCAGTGTTCTATTGCTTACCTTACCAGGTCGAGAATTCTTAGTTCGTTACTTTCTGATAATTCAAACCAAAAGTAGAAAAGCTCTCGTGTAATAGCTTTTTGAGTTATTTTAAGATCGTTGATGATATGATTTTTGACACTACTGAGAATAAAACGCTGTACCCATATAGACAAAATACTCAAGAAATGTTGATTGTGTGCCGTATTAATTGAAAACACTCCTCATTTTTGACTTTTAAATGGTATGACAGTAGGAATAGTTCGTTATTACCTTCAATTGTTGGATGGATGTATTTTGTTGTGAAGGAGAGTTCTTCTTTGAATCTTCATCCTTGTTGTTGTTGTGGTATCTCTGGTAATGACCGTTCAAATCTCCCTCGCTAAAAAACAAGGGTCGTTCGTAACAAAGACCGCATGTTCGTAAATGCGAGGTATCGCAACGAATGTTCTTCGAAGATAATTGCATCTTCAATACTCTAAATTGTATATCAATCTTTACGTATGTTTTATTTATAAAAACTAAACACACGTCCGTTCCGTAGAAAATCTCTCTAGGAACTGAACAAATTGAACAATTAATTGACGTCAAATACAATTTTTAGTTATGACGTCGTCAATAAATATGTAAAATGGGTGACCTTGTTTCCAAGGCGTATTTTAACACGTTTAAGTTTTTTTAAATATAGAAGTAAATATTTTATTATTATAATAGTATGTAGCTGAAAAAGACGCTTTGTGGCTTCGGCGCTGCGGCGAAATAATTGCGCTGCGCAAAGTTTCGCAAAAGATACCAGCTGATAAAATTATTTGCGCGTAATTTTTCAAATATGATGATAGCGCGAAGCAGCACCTGATCCCAAGATGATAGATTTATTAACATGTTAATTGAATTGTTCACTGGCCTAACCCTTTAACCCCCGTACAGTAGAAGGCTTGAGCTGTAGGGTAGGGGTCGCGTTTCTCATTCTGCGCTGCGCGCTACATTCGAAACGCTTACCCCTGAGGTTTTTCTTTTAGAAAACTTATGCGGGGCTGGATCAACTTTTCACATTATATACAGAGGTGCAATTTAAGCCTTCGGTTGCGGTAGGTTAGTTAGTCTGCGCAACAGATTTTCAAGCAAATTACCGCTGCTGCAATTTCCATTAAAAAAGCGAAGCAGAGCAAAAGTGGAATGTTACGCAGACTATGGTAGGTTTGATGATTATTATCGTCATAATGAATCACACTTGACCGATATCTATTGAATCGAACATTATTATGCGCACAATTAAGTTATAACTAAATAACCTATCAATTGATAAAACATTCCCCTTTTTGAACTTAGTTTTTATCCGAGTATTACCTTTTAGCAAGACATGCGCAAGACACATGTCAATTGGGAGTTATTTTTTGCATTATCTGTGATATATGAAGGGCCACCGTGGTTGGCCCTGAGAGAGAAAAAAAAATCGAATTTTTTAAGCTCGCTACATCTCCCAAAATGCATTCTAATATTTGAATTTCAAGGACTACTAGCCACCCTGTACAGGGATTATTCCAAACAATTTTGTTGCTACCGTTTTTCATTTTAAGATTGAGTTTCCTAATAAAATCGGGGCCCCATAGTGGGTTTTGGAAAATTTTTGATCTCTAGATTGGTAAAAAGAGATTAATAGCCTTTAAATTTAAAATATACACTGCTGTTTTCAGCGAGTTTACCCCAATTGCTGAAAGATATTGAGTATTTTAGATTGAGTTTCATGCTAACCTTATATGGTAGTGAATTTGTGTCTGGAAAAATCCCTGCTGTAAATATATCAAACACTATCAATTTTTCAATGACAATTAACTTGTAAAAAAGGTCTTTTTGATTTGATACATGACATTTAGAACATTTTATGACAAATTTATGGAATTTTAAAACTTATGACATTTTAGGATTTTAGGACACTCTGGGAGGCCTGAAAAATGTATATGACTACTCTAAATAAATTTCCAGGACTAAAACAAATTCCAGGACTTTCAAGGAATTTCCAAGACTAGTGGATACCCCTGGTTTAAAGTTGTCATCAAAAACAGTAACTCTCTTCTTATATACAAATTTTAATTATGATTTCAACCTATATAATAAATGACACATAATATAGTTGAATTATATCTAAAAGTTATTTTGATTGAATTTAATTTGAGCGAATAGCAATCATGCATTTAAAAAAATTAAATAAACCCCTGTGTACAATTTCAGGGTTCCCACAATTTGTGGCACAATCAAATTGTATTCAAATTCCAGGAATTTTAAGGACTTTTTCTTAATTTTTCCAGGACTTTTGCTTTCACTTTTTCCAGGATCGACTTTCTTAAGCAAATTCCAGGACATTGCTTAATATTTGGTAAGACAAATTAAGGTTTAGAATTTACAGTGTCCAGTCTATTACGAACTAGAGAGGCAAAATCAAAAAGTCAAATGGCCTAAACAGGCGGATCTTGTAAAACAATAACTTTGTTAATAACCTAAAAACTTTGGGGCGCACTGGTGAAGGCATGGATGGTCTGATTTCTTTCTTTTTGTGTTTTTCTATAGTTTAGGTTAATCCCTGGTTGTTTTTTTTTTATTTTCTTGAAAATTTTAATATTTGGGACCGCAAACCCTAAAAAATGGTCCATATTTTTTTAAATGCTTAATTTAGTGATAGTAACGTGCTAAAATCGCACTGCCTCAACTTCAGTTTTTCAGAACTCCTGGTGGACTTATTATTAAATTAAGCATTAAAAAAAATATGGACCATTTTTTAGGGTTTGCGGTCCCAAAAATGGCCCAACTATTAATATTAAACTATAGAAAAACACCAGTACGCCCCAAAGTTTTTAGGACATATACACAGACAGACACACACATTGTCAAGTTGTAGCTCAACCTGAAGTTGCACTTTGAAAGGACTCAATCGTAAAAAGCCAAATTTGTTACTCCAAGTATATTACCTCCTTGGAACTCCAAAGTAAACTCTATTTTTTCCACACACTCTAAAGGAAGTATATCGGGGTAAGCAATTGGAAACAACACATTCATATTATCCTCATGTCATATCATTTCATTCAAAAAACAGTACGAAATCATTTTCCATATACATATATACTAAACAACACCGATGAATAAAAAATATATAGAATGTTTTGCAAGTTTAGTATCAAATTGGTTAGTAGAAAGCGAGAGAGTAAAGGTACATAGATGTTTTTTTACGACATTATTGATTCGAAGTTACGACAAACGGATTCGAAGTTACGACAAACGGTTTCGAAGTTACGACAAACGGATTCGAAGTTACGACAAACGGTTTCGACGACAACTAGTGCTATCTACAAAAAAATTGTCATTGAGTTTATAACAGATATTGAGCAAGTTTGATGTAACTAAATATATAAAGTACATACAATTTAACAAGTGATTTCGTATCAAAAAATTGAAAATTGGGTTTACAGATTTGGAATCAAAAAAAAATTTCTTCAAAAAAAGTTTAGTGTACATAAAATCTTTTATACAATACGTAAATTATCATAAATTCAGCTGACGTCAGCAAAAATGGCACTAGTAATATTCCTTCAATAATAAGTACGTGTTATCTCTGATCCCGTATACATGTGCATATTTCTATACTGTACAGAATAACATTAACTAGCTAAGAAAACCAAGACACGAGGCATACTAAAACACACGATTTAAACCTGCTGTTTGTTTACAAAAATGATTTTTAGTACAGTCGGTAACCACAGATATTTTGCAATGCGAATACAAATATAGCAGGAAGTGAAAAAGAATTGTCGAAAAGTTGGTAAAAATATGACGAGTTTAACCTGTCATCAAAGTGATGAATTGACATTAAAAAAAAGCACCGTAAAAAACAAAAAAATTAACAAAATTAACAAAAAAAAGGTATAAAAATAAATCACTCATATTCACAGGTTTATCCATTTAGATTATTAATTTTAAAGAAAAAAAAAAGATCATCTCCCTGTCCTATGCACGTTTTACGCATGTTCAAAATACGTATTCCTCTGTCTATTTTCATCGTTACTCGTGGGTTAAATTTCTTATTTCGTGGTGGGGAGTATAAAACTGGAGTTGCTTGACGTGGATCTTCTTCCCTTTGTATGCACCACCGTCCAACAACAAACTCAATTTATAGAAGAACGTTGCTGTTGAGAAATAGATGGGGTGCGGCAAAGTGTCCACAACATTATTGTTTTTTTCAGTTTTGCTTGTCCAATGATTCCATCAGTGTCAAAGTACTGAAATTATAAAGAAAAAATCATTATTATTTAGACATATTACAGGATAGCCTCTTTAGTTTCAAAGAACTGCTATCGCTTAGTCTACCCGATATACCGTTTAGGGCTTTTTTGCCCTACTCAGGGTGTCCAACACAATTTTCAAAAAATATTCCAGGACATTTCCAGGACAAAATGAAAAATTCCAGGACATTTTCAAAAGCCGTTGCATATTATTTTTTGTGAGATAACAAAAAGAAAGGTGTCAAAAAGAC